>OMNV01003661.1:16799-42049 GCA_900303265.1 Brotula barbata
CCCCCATTATGTAAGAGAGGTGAGAGTGTTTGTTCATTAGTGCGTGAATGACGCCAAAGACGCACAGAATCATGACACTGATGAAACATGCAATCTATATACATTATATATGTGAACAAAAATGATGGGATGAATCATCTTAATTTCTTTAATTAATCATGATTTTGATGATGGGGCTAAAATGCACAGAAGTATTCCGCTCCTAGAAGTGCACAAGAAAATAACACAATTCTTTTTTTTAATGAATTAGATGCATATATTCTGATACCTATGTTCATGCAAAACCAATTCCGTCATCTCAAGATGACATTACTCTGTGCACACGTGGTGTTCATTTTGCTCATTTTGCCATTTCTGCCACATTTTGCCTCATGTGTCATAGCCACCCATGTGCCAATCTGAAAAAACATTGGATTTTGGTTTTAATTCTAGTGAAATGCTGACGTACCAAACGATAGCAAAGGTATTAGGATGTATTATGGGAAACATGTTTCAAATGATCTAGACTAAAGGGGGTTAAAGGGAAATTAAAAATGCTATAGTAACAACTGTGCTCTTCAATTCACCCAATTTTCATGGTTCTGAAATGAGTATTTAATACAAAATATGTATTTAAAATATAAAACCACATATTCAGATAATTTTCTACTTGGTATACACCATTATTAATAGAATCATGTGAAAAGGAACTCTTAGGTTGTCTTAAGGTGAAGTTGTGGTTGTGTTACTTCGGCTTACACACAATAAGACAACATATTAGCAGCATCACGTCCATCAGCCTCAGGCTCAGACTTCCTGACAACTGGCTGTAAATATAATCCTCCAGTTTCTTTGAGGTAAATTATTGGCTGGTAAATGAAACTTTAGACTGCAGCAAGTGGGCATTTGGTGTGAATGCAGTTATCATCCATTTTCTGAGTCCAGTCCAGCACTCTACCACCTCCAAATTGGCTCTCCTTCACATGACTTAGTCCAACGGCTAATGGATGGCCATTTTTACTTGATAGCTGCACAGATTACATTTCGTTCCTCTCACTTATAACAGCTAACTGAATATTGTGTTATCACGGTGTTGTCTTTGCTTAAGCAACATTTTGGACGTCACTCACTCTTTCCCTCTTTGTACATCTTCCTAACAGTCAAGAGGGAAATATTGTGCTTTTTACTGCAGTGCACTTAGCTGATCACTACCAATGACTTTGCAGGTGGAAACTAGCAGTGGCCGGATCAAAAACGTTGCACAAGTAATGCATTTTACATGTTATTTATGAGAGAAAAGTAAGAATTATTTCTGATTATCATCATTAATATTATACAGAATATTTGTGATGTACAGGAGCATCGAAGCATCAGTGTCCCACATTTCATGCCAGAATGTTCTTGATTTCATTTCAGACCCCCATGTTGATATATGAAGTATAATTTAACCACGGATACTACCCTGTGCAGTAAACATTTTGCACACTGAGAACAGTTTGCTGCTTGCACTCATTAAATTTCAGATTTTTACTTACTTTTATTTACTAGTATTTACTCCCCATTTGTTTTTCTACAGTACACAACCTCAGGATTTATCCCAACTGCACTGAGCTTTTGCAGCATAACCATTTTATTCCTCTATCTAATGGAATTAAACAAGTCGAGGATGTTATTTGTTTGCATAGAGTCACAGTTTAAGTTAATCTGATAGCTCAGTGTGTAAAAATCCACTTTGTGCTCGTTGAAATGTGTCTCACTGTTCTTTTCTGAGGCTCGCGGGAAGCAGCATCGTGCCTTACACATCAGTCACGCTCTCTGCTTTGGCTTCCTCAGGTTCAGTAGGGCTCAGTGTGACATGATTGGCTGAGGTGGAAAGTACAAGTGAGCAGCTCATCCATGTAGCGAATGATGCGCCTTTATCAGCGCTGTGTGAGGACAGCATCCTCTTTGACTCCCCCACTTAACAGCACAAAGGAGAATAAAGGGCAACAAATCTTCTCCTCAGGGGCGAAGCACTCAGGTTTCTCTAGAGCCTGTGTTTATTGCTCTCAATTTGTTTGTCAGATTTTATGGAGCAGCTCCCCATTTGCTTCCTGTGAGGTGTCTTAGACAGGATGCTGACGCCAGCACTTCCACACTTCAGGCAATTGTGGTGGATTGCAGCTTTAGCAGCAGCAGCCTCTGGGTTCGATGCTATCACCTGTGCCACTTTTTCCAAATCCCGAATTACCATTCCTGCATTAAGTCCACTCTGAGCCACACATGCGTTACTGAATATCTCACAGGTTCCTGAGCAATTTGTCATATTCTCTTGCAACGTGTCTCGCTTCTCTTATAGATTTTGACCCCCAAGTTTGTGCTTGTATGCCCTGTCTGCTTGTTTGGTTGATTACTCCAAAGGTTAAGAACTGATCATGATTTAAAGAGGTGGAAGCGGGGGGGTCATGGTACATTAAATTTTGGTGTCAATCCAGATCCCAAGGCCAATTCAGAAATTGTTCATTTCAAAATCAACATCTTAGCTATTGAGTTGTATTATGGCTGTTTCTTTGTTTTTGTCTTTTAGCCTATGCACTGCACATCAGGGGTTTTCAACCTTTGTTGTCCCATGGACAACCTTCCTGATGTGGGGTTGGGGGAAGGGATGAAATGATGGGGTTTTTTTTTTCATTTGTTAGTGAGATTGCTGGGTGTGGTGGGTTGGACACAATTTGTCTCTTCTTGTCTTGTCCTTCATGGACAACCGGTTAAAACCCCCCTGCTGTACAGTATTATTAAAGCTATGTCTGTGTGTGGAGTTATGATAGCTGTCATAAATCACGCATCTTTCGTTTTCGTGCATTAAATGAGTAAACTTAACTTAATTCATAACAAATCCGTATATTCCGTATATTTTACGTATGTGAACTGTATTCATAAGGTGCATTTTTCTGCATCGAGAGGTCACCAGGCATCATGTATCGAGCCGATGATTAATCGATGACAGCTAGGATTTTTAGCGGCTATCAGTTAGTGTAGTGACTGTAAATCAGCTGTGGTATCTGTTATGATGATCTGTATACTGCATTTACTTTATTTATGTACACGTCTTGGTAGGAGTCAATATTTCGTTGCGGTATCCCAATAAACAACGCAGTGACTTACAGCCTGTTGACATTTAGCTAGCTGGCTACCTCTGAAGCTGTCAGTCAGTCAGTGATCTGTGTTTTTCACTCCTCCTGCTCGCTCATATTGTTGTTGTTGTTGCTGTTTTTTGTTTTTTTAATCATAGCAGCATTGAGCAGTGGTTTGTCCCTTAAAACGAGTCAAATTTATTACAGGACAGGCGGATATTGAATGAGACTTCTCACGACCGGCAAAGAGCTCTTGTTAGACCGGAGTCGACACACTCCGTAACCAGGGCAACCGTGAGGTCGACGTGCCAACCAGCTGACTGTAAACATGTTGTCAACAAGTCACAATGTAGTTGCTAGGATACTGGAACGTCACAGAAACTCCCACGAAAACGTGTCCATAGATTAAATTAACAAGTTAAATCATCATAACAGGTACCGCAGGTGACGTACTGTTTCCATTAGGAAATCCTCGCAGTCATCGATGATTCTTCGGCTCGACATATGATGCCTGTTGACCTGCTGGTGATGTATTTGGCAATTTTCTCCTGTCTCCTATTTTGTGTTTGTAGAGAGGAAATTGTAGCTTTATAGAAGATAATGTTTTTAAATGATTTTCATTTATCTCACTTCATACGACCTCTTGAACAGAAGTAGGATGTTGTGAGTGAATCGTGTTGGGGCCTTCGTCTATCAGTGTGCATGAAAGGTGATAGCTATGAATGAATGAGTGAGAATCATCTGCAGCCGAGTCAATATGGTGCTAAATGAGGGCCAATAGTTTTGATCATTCATAAGGCAAGTCATGCTGACTACAACATTAGTAAAGATTGTTTTATGTACAGACAGAAGGCATAAATTGGTATGACTGGAAGGATGGAAAGACGAAAAGGACGAGGTAGAGGATATGGACTCCACTTTGGTCAGTGGAGTAATGTGTGTTGGGACAAAGACGGAGTAGAGGAAGAGGGAGGCAAGAGGAAGACATTAATTTTGTCTGTAATCTGAGCAATAAAATAAGATAAGATAAGATTTATTTGGCCCACAGCAGAGGAATTTACCATGTCACAGCCTCGATGGGATAGCGCAATAGGAAGATGACATCAGTAGATTGATGACTTAGTAAGTAAATAGTCATTAAAAAGAAAACAAATAAAAATGCAAATGCTGCAGTCATAAAAGAAAAAATGCAAGTACAGTAGTAATGAAGGATGCAGTGCAGTATTAATAGAGAATACATATTGTTTATCAACCACCACAACTTTCTGTGTGGAGTTTGCATGTTCTCACCGTGTCTGCGTGGGTTTCCTCCGGGTGTTCCGGTTTCCTGCATCCACAAAAACACGGGTAAAACACATAGGCTAATTACTCCTGCCTTTGCCCATGACCAACGCAAGGTGGAAAATCTGCAGTTGGTCCATGGGTGTTAGTATGTCTGTGTTTGCATGTGGGTGCTGCCCGCTGCTCCATATAGATGGGTTAAATGCAGAGAAATCATTTCCCTACAGGGATCAATAAAGTACTGAGTTTCAGGAACCTGAAGTCCCGGTCAAGATAAAATAACACAAGCTTCCCAGTCAGGTCATAAGTTTGAAGAATATGATGGAAATAGAAAAGCGAGGTGTTGTAGCTGTGGGGGAGAGCAAACTGATATAGCGGTGAGTGTGGACAAATAGCTTTTATTAATGCCTCATGTCTTAAATTGCTCAGATCAAGCAAAACAGAAAAAAGAGATGAAAAATTCCTGATACCCAGGTTCTTTCCTGGGAACAAACTGCAGTCAAAAGGAAAACTGTCTATTTAGAATGAAAGGAGATGGTTATTTCTCAATGGAATGTAAGTAGCCTGATTGCAAATGAACAAGGATTCAAAGGGTTTATTCAAGGATTGAAAAGAAAACCAGATATCATGAGAGAGAAGAAGAAGAAGGAGAACGAGAACAAGGACAAGAACATGATCATGAAGAATCAACCAGCGGGACTCACTGTCACAGAATTGGATCACACACATTTGACACAAAAAACACAGTGAAATATGTGAGGTGCAATACCATCTGCCCGCTGAAAGCTGAGGATGATGACGATGGTGATGATGGTGGTTTTATTACCATGTTCAAATTATAAATTATAAAATTACATAGTTATTTTAACTCCAAATGGAAAAATCTTAACGCAGCACAGTCGTTTCATCCCAAAGCTCATCACAGGCTTGCCTAAATGTCAGCGATTCGTTTCCTGAGGAAATGTCATGGGGTTATTGAAATGTGGAAATTATGCCTCTCTCTTAAATGTGCAGTCGTGCATAAAGAAACAGGAATATGCCAGAAATTTGCGGATACATCCGTGTCTACACGCATCACTGCTTCTACCATAGACATGAATCTTCCCACTTTTGTCATATTTTATCTTTACACATCAGCACATATTAAGAGATTGAATATTCCCTTTATCATTAATTACTGCTGATGTTTGATTAATCTGTACCTGATGTTCTGCTCTTGTTTCAGATATTCCGCCGGGCAGACAAAAATGGTGAGTGAATTAAAGTTCCATTAACATGACTTTTAAGGGGTTGTTGCACACGTCGAGGAGATTTTCCAGGTATAAAAAAAACAACAACTACTAACTGACAGCTCTGATCTCAAAAATAGCCATTTTAGTATCTTACAGTGTGAGGGAAAAAATACGTTTCCTTTTTTGTTGTCATCCAATCTGAGGTAGAGAGAATATAAATAACCAAGGTCAAGTGCAACCGCATTTGTTTGAGCTTCTTATATAAATGGATTTGGCAGAGCGAATACTGCAGCTTCAATCGTAGACACTCAGTCAAAGCAAAGGTGACCTTTTGTATCTACATTACGTACAAATGTGTAAATTTTTTATTAATATTTGTGATCTTGCATCAATGTGGCTGCTGTGTTACCTTGCCTTTCACAGATGAATTCTTTAAACACTAGTAAATGAATGATAATGGAGTCCACAAAAAGGTAAACAGTTCAGTGTTATTTTTTAGTGTTAAGTATATTAAAACTTCTAGTGGACCATTTCACATCACTAATCACCTGTAATTGAATATACTATAAGAAAAGGCATACAAAAAATGTAGTAATTTCTAGAGAAGCTGTGAAATTCTTAAATCAATTTTCGTAACACTTAGTTTTTAAGCTATAACATCTTTAACGTCCATTTAAATTCTCTTCATTCCAGATGTGCTGGGTGTCATTACATACAGCGTTACCCAGATACATCCTGATACATTTAGTATCCTTGGAAACGGCATTTTCATTGCAATTTAAAATAAAATCCCAATTTTTGTTGAGACAGCATCATTTGTTGTTACCTCAGAGTGTTAAGGGGTCTCAAAGCAATATTTTAGCCAGCAAACTCTTCATCATCATCATCATCATCATCATCATTAGAAGCTTATCAAATTTGGTTGCAGTGTGAGGTCTTTAGACGTCAATATATTCCACTACGTTCCATCATTTCTTCACGCACACATTTTATTGGTTGTGTGTCTTCATAAGTCATAAAGCAAAATGGCTTTTATATTCCAGGAGAGCACAGCCGTGAGCAGCTCCAACTCCCTCTGCTCACATTCCATCAGTAATACCGCTCATACGCAACATTATCACCGCCCCGAGGAGGCTGCTCAGTGTTCATTGATGCTCTCCATGCATTACTCATCGCACCCCCTGCTTTTTGCATTGCATTACACATACACTGATGTATTGCATGCATTTAAAATACAAGCTAGGAAAAGCAGAAAAGCCTGTTTGTCTGTTTGTCTGTCTGTCTGTAGTGTTTCTCACAGCTCTACGCTCTGTGTTGCCTCAGAGGGATTTAGGAGGATTTTCGTTGTAGAACAAAGACAGTGAATGATTAACACATTCATCGAGGATAGCATCCCCATTGAGTAACATTTGCATGTTAAGATTTTATTCTTCTGTGTTAAATAAACGATTTGTGAGTGCGAAATTCAGTGTGGGGACTTGGATGTGCAAACTCCATGTTGATTTTTGTTGCTTAACACATCCATTGATAGTCCATCACAAGGTACATATGGTTGCATTTTTTCCTTTGTGACAAATAAGCAATAATGTAATCAAATATCCTATAAGTGTGACATTTTGCGAGTTTGGACTCAAGAGACAGACCTCTGACAACAACAGCTGTAGAGGTTCAAACAGACATGGTCAGATGGGGACAGGGGTCTGGTGAGGTGGACCTTAGCCGTAACATTACACCTCTGACGCAGACTGAACCATCTGGCAAAGACTGGAGTGTGGAGTCGGGGTTTATATACACCGCAGAGGAGCTTGATTAGTGGACCGGTTGCAGGCGTGCAGGTTGATTGCTAGCCAGTGTGAAGTGCCATGCCCACTCAGACACACACACACAGACAGAGAGACGCAAATTGGGGACTAACCTGAACACAAGGGACGGGAAAATCATAGAACACACTAGGAATACAGACGAGGCACGGCTGGGCCAGAGCAGAAAGGGAAAACTCATCTCAACACTGAATCTGCTCTTCGTTTACCCTTACCTCAACTACATAATTACAGTAAATTATGTTATCCAAAATCCAGCCATTAGCGTAAAACACGATGACTGAAAAAAGACACACAAAGACTTAAAATTGTTTTAGAAAAATCTTTTTTTTTCTTTCCAACCACCAACAAACCCAATACGCTAAGCTTCCATTTCCAGTTGTTGTCAAAGAGCGAATCTTAAAATGTGAGGAGAAAAGTCTCTTGCAAATTTTTTCAGTTATCTTTACTTTGCAGCAGTGCGCTATACACTTTGTGTGTGTACGCTGGAGGAAAAGCGTTTTCTTCCAATCAGTACTGTGTGGGCTGCCGCGATTCGCCTCCAGTAGTGCATATTTACCACATAATGAGGGTTCGCTACTTCCCAAAACACTCTCAGCACACAAGCAAGCAAGAATACATTCTTTGAATGCAAGAAGATATCTGTAAGATTTTACCCACTGGGCTCATGTTTTGAACAATCAGGCTCCTATAAATAAGTGTACAATGTTCAGATTTAATGGGATTAAAGTGACTGGAAGTAATTGAAGATACTGCACCTTTGATTCATCATCACAAACATCAATAAACAAGCTGTGTCTCGGAAAGGCAGCCAATTGTTTTAGAGACAGAATTAAATGCCCAGAGCCGAGCTGAATTCCTAATTTAATCAGTGAGTTTGCTGGAAATTGAATCGTCAAGTAGCAGAACAAACGTCCGTTTTAGTTAACAGGAATCACAGCATCGTCTGGAGATGAAGAAAATAATCATGTGAAATCTGCTCAGAGGTTGATGTGTTGTTTGAGTAATTTCTTTCCATAAAGACAGTTAGCTGGTTGCCATCATTTAGTTGATGCTGTCGTGATGCTGTATGAGCAGAGTGACTCTGCAGTACAGCAGAATTCTCCGGGTGCAGTGATTTAAAAAAGAGCTGCAACTGTATCCTATCAACAAAGAGCCTGTTCACGAATGGATGTTTGAGGATGGTTGGGGCTGTGTTCAGATTTCTCATTTATTTATAGGAATTGAGTGTGAGAGCACAGTCTTTAGATGGATCAACAGACAGACAGAAACACTGTGATTAAGCCATGACAATCACTCGTGATACGAAGTAATGCTGTCGGCACGTATTCATAATTGTATCACTTTGAGGAGCAAATTTAACTGTGGTGTCATTTTCGGGTTGTACCGCCCACCACTACTGTACTGAATTATTCATCAGTAAGAATTTTTGGCAGCCTCCGTGGGGCCTTTCACTCAAAGAAAAGACTTGCCGATGTACAGGGACGGATTTGGTTTGTACTGCAGTTAGAACAGCCATTTTATTAGTGCCAACTGAGAAGATTTAAGCAATCAAGCTGCCTTGAATCAGGCCTGAGTAATGATTTGCCATCAGTCCTGACTCTGAGCTTTAATAAGATGTGACTGTCCCAAAGCGTATGGATCCATGGCTGCAAAGTCTGCATATCTTTAATTAAATGTCACTGTCGGACAGCTGAATGGGAGAAACAACGACTAACATGTTTCCAATTGCTTTTAATCAGAACTTTGACTTGATGTTTTCGCTCTGTGTTTTTGTGATTATGTTTTTTGGTGCTTTTTAATCTATTCTTTTCTCTCAAATGTAAAATCTATATTATTATTAATATACTTATCCTTCTACTTTGCTGGCAACAAATCAAAATTCTCCTTATAGACTAACAGAGGATGATAATGATTTACTGTGTGTTTTGGTCTCTCCATCTGGGTTGTGCTGTCCCGAGCCTCAAAAGTTTTCGGTGTTTGCAGTGTAAAGCTGACAAGATGGCAGTGAGTTCTCATTATCATGTAAAATCAGCCTGAAAAATCACAGCTCACACAAAACAAGTGACACCCAGCCCCAGACTTTTCACACACATACATTACTTATTTATGTGAAGTAGCTATCTATCTATCTATCTATCTATCTATCTATCTATCTATCTATCTATCTATCTATCTATCTATTGTATAGCTGCAGATTGATTGATGATGAATTGACAATTGTATCTATGAAATTGTCACTAAATTCTCACTGTAGACAGTAAATGCAATGAAAATTGAAATTTGGTCAATATTTTATTCCTCATAGCAAAAAAAGCCTTTTCATATACATGACGTTGTTGACAAATAATGATCATATTGCATTACAAGATAGAGATGTGATTTATTTATTGATCCCACAGGGGAAATTCAGTTAAGTACATGTGTCAGAAGTGAGCCTGGGATTGAACCTTGAGTTTGGCACTTAATCACTCAACAGTGTCAGCGCATTGATAATATAATGAGCTTCATCATTTAAAGTTTTATCTTTGATATATGATTAAATCTAAGTTAAAAGGATTGCGGCACTTAGTGGACTCAAGTATCTTAATGTGCAGCAATGCCTTCGAATGAGTTCCCACCTCCGCTGAATTACGCTGGACAATGTGCACGCTTCATAAAGTGACAGAAGCTTTTAGAGTTCATTGGCGTAATGATGGTTGTCTCCGCTCCCTTGCAGATGATGGGAAACTCTCGCTGGAGGAGTTCCAGTCCTACTTCACTGATGGTATCCTCACAGAGCAACAGATGCAGGAGCTGTACAACTCCATTGACAGGAAGCAGACGTAAGCTAATATACTTTTTGGACGCCCTTCAACCAGGCGGCCATCTGCAGCCCCTCCCTCTCTATTCCTGCATGCCACACTTCAGCAGGGTGTGTTAATATTTAATTTAAGCACGAGAGCCCCAGATTTGAACCAGACGAGCGAGCAACTGTCTGTTTGTAGTAATCAGCCCACAAGAGAACCATCCAAACATATGTCTCTTCAACAGTGATTGATATCAACTCATATGTGATGCAATACATTGGACACATTGAATGTAGAGGACATTCCTCTTTGTTGATTGTAATATTGATTTTCTTGTCAAAGGATAAGAACTGAAACAAAAAGTCATTTCATTTTGTGTGTGTGTAAATGTGTAGGTAACTCTTTGTAGTGATTTGAGCCTCAGCAGTGTTAAATTAATAAATGTCTGTCTTCTTCCCCTTTGCAATCCCATATCACCCAGCAACTTGGACATCGACAAACTCTCAGGTAAATATTGAAATATTGCAACAGCTCTCTCTAAGTCCCGTTAACTATCACAAAGCCCAGTGTTCCTTGATTTTCCCCTAACTTATCTATGTGTGCCGATTCAGCAGTAAGTCCCTTAAACTCTGAAGTAACCACCAAGAGGTCCAACTTCATTATGTTTGATTTTATATTCTAGTGAAAAGCTTAAAGTTTACAAATATGCCAAATAAAGCAGGATGCATCCTTGTGTAATCTATAAATTGATATCCAGCACAGCGAGAATAAAGTGATTAGTTGGATTACTAAAGCCCTTTAAATAACGCAGATCTGTTTGCCTTTCAGTCATCTATTAATTTGCCAGTGTTTAAGCGATTAAAAGATTATTGCAGATGTATCCACATTACTTAGATCTTATTATTCCTGTCCATTTGAATGATTGATTGAATCCCGCTGAGGGAATTAGTTTCTGTTGAAGACACTGATCAGTGTGCTGATCAAAGTGCTGAACAAGCTCTACGCCATTTCCTCCATCAGAATATTTCAGTCCACATCTGGGAGAATACGTCAACGTCTTGTCTGCTCTGGAAAAGCTGAACGTCGCCATCTTAAGGGCCATGGATAAAACTAAAGAGGTGGGTGGCGACGGCTTTCTCCTGCAACATGCTGGAATAATCTGGTTTCTGGGTATTTCCTCCCACCTCCAAAGACATGCAGCTTAGGTGAATTGGAGAAGCTAAATTGACCATAGGTGTGAATGGGAGTGTGATTGCGTTGTATGTCTCCATGTGTCAGCCCTGTGATAGACTGGTGACATGTTATGGGTGTACCCCACCTTTTGCCCAATGTCCACTGCGATAGACCCCAGCCCCATCAAGAAAATGAAATGGATAAGCAGTGTAGATAATGGATGGAGGGATGCATGGATGGATTGATGGATTTTGACTCATTCTGACATCATACCATACCACAAGTCCTATGTCTACTGATAGCAGTTTGTTATCCGCTCCATATTTGGTTTTGTAATCACATTATAAGTTAGGATGAAATATTTGATTTTTACACTTGCATCCCTAGAAATTAAATGTCGGTTCATTTAATTTGTAAACATAAACCTTTTTTTCTTTGTAATATTATTAACGCAGCATTGCCCCGACAGCGAGGCCTGGGTTATGAAAGATGCCAGTTAGAGCTTTGCAAACCCTGATCTGAAGCTTTTTCCAGCAGAACCATACTGTATATATGTTCCGTGAGACGTCGAGGGGATTAAAAAGGCTGAACCTGACATACTCAGCTAAGAAACTGAATCACACAGAAACTGATGCTTGTAAGCAGGTTGTTTGCATTCCAGGTTCAAACCCACACAACTTAAACTGAGATTTAATCAATAACAAAGCTCATCGTCATCGATCTCACCAAACTCGCTGGCCGGCTCCTCGTTGTTTGAACAGGAAGGAGAATCAGATGTGCACTGTGAATGGATAGCGGAGTGTACACAGTAATAAGAGACGGAGAACTGCTTAACATGCACAAACAGAGGGGCTCTACCCAATATGGGTTTTCACCATAATACAATGAAATATCCTCTTAGCATCCTCTTAGGTAGGTAATTGTTGCACAATCAAATTTCCAAAATACCAAACTCAAATGTTAAATATGTCACACGTAGATAATCTGATCGAGATGGGGACGAGGCTGTGTGCAGTGACTTTTCACTGCATTGCAGACAGTGGTGGTCTACTGATTGTGCCGTAGTAGATGATAGTAACAAGCTCTGACAAACTCCTCCAGCTGTCCAACTCATCTGACATCGGTTGTCTTCGACATACTTAAACTGCAGCACAAACCCACACCTCGTCTCAACTGTTCCTCCTTCTTTCTCTTGTTATTCCATGTGTTTTATTCACTCAGAGCTGCACTTCTCCTTTCCCTCAGTTTTATCTCTGCTCTCTGTACATCCATCTTCCTAGACAACATCTCTTTTCTCTCATGCTCTCTTATTCTTGTTATTTCCTCCTCCTTATATCGCCCGTCCCTTCCTACATCTCATGCATTTTTCATGTTGTGAGCCAAATGGCTTTCTTTGCCTTGACAAGTAGACACACTTTTCAGTATGCTGAGGAAAAACGGATCGTACAGCAGTGCTCGCAGCCTGCCCATGATCCTGTTTGGCTATGAACAAATGAACGTTTGACTGAATGCTGGTTTATAGCTTTTAATAATGCCTGAGCATAAATTATGTGCACCCAATGGAAACAACAGACTTGAATGCATCTCATAAGCGGTTGCAGTGCCCTAAGACAGAAAGGTCTGATCTGCTCTTTCAAAAAGAAAAGAAAGAAAGCTTGTGTGGTGGAAAACTGTGTTAGAAAGAGACAGTTTTCTGCCAGACCTCAGGCACACAGCGTACTGTCAAGCCCCCGCTTGAATTCTTGCTTCCAGGCATTGTGGCACACTTGTTTCAGACATCCTTGCATACTTACACAGTGGCAACATGCTAGACAAGTGACAAAATGTCAGGTTTTGCTGCATTTTTACACTACAGCTTGGAAGAAGGACACATTGCTCATACAGTGGAGAGTGTGTGTGCTGCAGAGAAAGATTCCGACCAGCTTGGCTGTCATTTTTCAAGTCCTCCATCCAATACATCCAGCTGTCATGTTTTTCTGAGCCTAATTTCATTGCACAACAGGGTTGGCAGGATGGTTCGTTTTCTTCTAACACCGAGCGGGCAACACTGTTCATCTGAAACGAACACAGCAGCTTTGTAGCATTGCTGTCAGACATAATGAACGTACATTCACTCCAAACATGAATTTCATAAATAATAACTTCCCTCTCTGCCTTTTCAGGAGTATCAGGGTTCGTCAGTGCTGGGTCAGTTTGTGACTCGCTTCCTGTTGAGGGAGACCTCCACCCAACTGCAGTCCCTTCAGTCATCACTAGACTGTGCTATGGAGGCTGTTCATGACCAGAGCTGCACGGGAAAGAGGATAAGCAATAAACCTGAGGACCTGCCGGTCCAAAGGGTTGCCAAACGCCCCAGCCGACGGATCCAGAAGAACATGTGTCTGTCGCCTACCGACCCCTATTCTGGCATGCTCACCACAGGTATATTTCAGAAAGCTGCAGTAAGTTCATCTGGTAAGATTCTGACATTGACATTCTGTGTTGTGCTGTATTGTATTTTGTCTCGGTCAGGGGTCAGCGTGGAGTCAGACAACCATTGGGGCTCCCAGATCAATCAACTGGAGCAGCTCATAGACAAACTGGAGTGTGAGGTTTGTATGAAATTTGATTGTCTGTTGTGGCTCCGTTTAATGTGGTTCAGTGGATAATTGTCATTAATATAAGGGGCCAGGGAATTTGGTTAAAGATTTTAGCCACGCTGTGTCTTTAGGGAATCTGTTTCACCTGGAACTTTCTTAACCTTTTGATCGCCTGAAGAAATTTGGCCAATTCATGGTCTTGATGAATCTGTGTGATCCACTTACTTTGATCGTGGTATCATTGGCAAGTTTAAAAACGCTTGTGCAACATTTTATTTAAAAGACATCTGAAAAAAAAAGAAAAATTTCCCATTAGCCTCCTTAGTTATACATTGATCTTAAGGCTAGTGCGTTACTCTAGCATGGTAAAAAGTAGATGTGCTGTTAGTAGGGGTGGAAATATTTGGCTGCTGGGTTTGATTTTATTCTTCAGGGAAAGATTTGATCTTTTAATTTCCACAACAATTCAATTAGATTATTTTGAGAAATCAGCACAGAGCTTACAACTGACTTTACAAACATGACTATTACACACCCTTACTGGAGTACAGAGCATACATGATCTCAAGTCGAGGATGATGGTTTATCATGTTACTTTCAGGTAACCAATGGGCCAATCTTCTTAAAAACTGGAGTTTTATTTTAAATTCTGGTGAATCCTGGGTAAAATAATACTCAACATATCTAGAATGAAGAGAATTTTACAGGAAATAAAAAATGGCATTGCTTTAAAACGTAAAGGCTGTTGTAATGATTTTTAAAAAATATAAAAATGTATTCATAAATACCTCAAATAAATTATGAGCTTTTTCTTTTTCTTTGTCATATGTAGTATACTCAAATATTACTTATCACTTATTTGAAACAAACTCATTAAATATATCCAAATTCCAAAGTCTGAACTGACTTGGGTTTACAGAAAAATATACTTTACACAAATGTTTAGCATGCTAATTAGCACAATAAGAATAATGTTAGCATGCTAACGATGATGTAAATGTTATTGTCGGCATGCTAACGATAACGTTAACGGTAATCACAACTTTCAGCTCCAAGTACATGTTAACCTACACACAGCTAACAGCAATTAAATACAGTTGACAAAGATACAATACATTTAATCCATCCAACAGTTTTGTTTGTTTGTTGTTGTTTCTAGCACCGTGTTGTTGATTTTGGGAGCAGCACAGCCACATGTGGTTACTAGCATGTGACAGACATCTTGTTTAGCTGCTAAACTAGAGTGCATTTGGTCCATATATTCGACAACAATGTTTAAGAATGCCTGCTATAAAATGTTTCTGTCTTGAGGGGGAACTGGTCTCTGCAAATATCAGTTTGGACCATGGAGGCTGAACTTCTCATACAGAAATGTCAAGCAAACCACTTGAGCCCTGTTGTCTGTTTACAGACACACAGATTCTGCCCTGCTGTAAACAATTCGACATGTTGTCAGTCAGATGGAGGGATAGTACACTGTAAATAAGAAGCTTCTGTCCAAAAGTACATTCTGTTCACTGTACTGAGCATCATACATAAAATGTCGGTGTGTGAGTGCGTGTTGTGTTTTCCTGTAAGTGGACACTCATGTGATAGTCCAGACAGTGAGCTATCAATATCTCGGGTCTGCACGGCAACAGAGAAAATATATTCTGTTTTGTTGCTTTACTGTCTCGTGGCTGAAGCAGATGCTGCGATTGTCTGTGATAAAAACTAGCCGGAGCCAGAAATGGCTACATGGTGCTGCTTTTGGATTTGTGTCCTTTGCAATTGTTATATTTTTTCTGAAATTTTAGATATTGGATTGATATCAGCGCTGATAATAATAAATTAAATTGAATCCCTGATGAAATGTAAATTATTGTATTAACCTGACATCACAATGCAGATGCAAGAATACAGTGTGGAGGTGGATTAATACAAATCTGAAGTATAACATACAGTCTATATGATAAAACAAGATAAGATTAATAATGAAAAGAAATATTTTACATCATAGTGTGGTGTAGTTCTTCATGATATTAAACACATTTTACATGATACAGTATATGATAATATCCTGATATATAATATAATATAATATAATATAATATAATATAATATAATATAATATAATATAATACAATATAATATGATATAACATAATATAATATAATATAATATAATATAATATAATATAATATAATATAATATGTTTGGTCTGTTCATGTCTCATACATACATGTCACCATTTTCAGAGTCCGCACCTAGAACCTCTGAAAGAAGACACATTAGCGGGGACATATAAATCGGTGAGTCCAACTTGTGCTGTAGACGCACTGTAGTCATGTTTGTGTTTGTAAAAGAAAAGAAAAAGTGTTTGTTTTCTCCCCCCTTGCCTAGAACATTCTCCTGGTCCAGAGACAAATGTCTGTGAAGGAGAAAGACGTGGAGCAATTTCAGGAAGCTCTTAAGATCTACACAGACGCCACCAGCAGCCAGCCAGATAATCTGCAGTATGTCCTTTTTTATGGCTTTTGTTTGCCTCTGTATCTCACTGAGATTTGATGCTGACACTTCAAATCTTTTCAATTTTCTCAAACATATGAGATAACCCCCTGACCCTCTTTGTCTTTGTCTCTCTCTCCCTCAGTATGTCTGTCCAGAACCTTCCAGACAGGTCATGCTTTATTATGTATGAGTTCTGGCAGGACCGCCTCTCCTGGATGAGGTAGGATATAAAGAACTTTGTGATGTCATTTTACTGCTGCGCTGATGTTTGCTTGGCACATAACGAGCTGCTCGTTTTTGTCCCTTCTTCCTTTCAGCTACCTGCAGTCGTCCATCAGTAAGACTTTTCAGCGCTGCATTATTGACTCACTGGAGGAGGCAGAGATGGTCTCCACCATGCTCCTCCCAGGTAAATACTACATCGTATATGATCCCATCAACTCTGGATCATGCACAATTTTTTTGTGTGCTGCAACTGTTTATCAAGCACATTTGTGAATTTGTGATGAACATTAGAAAAATAGTTGCAGCAGGGTCTAGTGCTTTGTGGAGAACATTGTACGTGATTTTACACGTGTGGTACAATCTGGGTTTCTGCAGATCCACCAATAGTAAATAATGTTCATGGATTTGTTTATTTTTGCTCATTGCATTGTGAAATCTCTGGAAGGAATTTAGGTATTTTGTGTGCATGTTGTGTTTTAACGGCACACAAATTGGAATTGGTGGAATCAACAGCAGTTCCTCCTGTTTGCAGGGTCAAACTAGTTACAGGTTGCTAACATAGTGAGCAGACTTTCACCATGGAAAAAAAATGTTGGTTAGATATGTCCAATTTAACGAAATCTTTGAAACATGACAAAGACAGTAACTCTTAGGCCTGTTACAAAGCATCAGTCTGTGTTAGACAAAACAATCTACGGTGTCAGATGATAACAATGTTTAAATAATTTTTTTAATTTTTTTTTAATTTGTCTTAAATTTCATTACAAATAAATATAACTTTCCTAAACCTGCAGAAAATCCTGACAAAGAACATGAGTTTTGAGCTGCAAAGAATTATTACATAATGAATGAAAAGAGCGTTCCTGGAAGAATGATGACTTTTAGTCTGATTCCAGTACTTGTTTTTAAGAATGACCATACATTCTTGTCTGTCTCATGAAAATATCCATGCTTATTTCTCCTCTGCAGCCTCTTGGTGGATTATGAATAACAACTGACAGGAGCAAGGACACTGCAGTTTGGAGTGTGTTTCCTTGTTTTCCTCTTACTTCATCCTTTGATATTCTCTTTCTCCTTCGGGCATGACCATCATTGTTTTCTGCAAAACTCACTACCACAAGAAGACCGCTGCTTGACTAATTCAACAGATAAACAAACAAAAAACCTCAGAGAGAAATAAATGAGGTAATGCAATATTTTTGTGTTATTTATATCTGTGCTGCTTTTAATCTCACTATTTCCTACTTCTGATTTAATAGACAAAAAAATGAAGATGTGCATGATTCCTTATTTCTCTGTGCTAGTTTGTTTCAATCATAGTGACATCTCAGAGTAGATAGTATCGCTGATGCCACAAAAACAGAAAAACATGAACGACATTATATTTGTCCATCCATAGTCATTCTGTCATGAAAGGAGGAACGGACATAGCTTGGGTTATCCTAGGTGTTCCTGTCTTCTTTCTGTAATTGTGTGCATTGTCGTCTCCTTCAAAGCTTTGCTATGCTGACAGGTTAGACAGCTGTCTGTAAAATGGTTTTTATCATCCCTTTGTCACGTCTGCACTTTAGTTACATATGCACCATGGACCTATTTATGAAGAATGGACATTTATGGTAGATTGTCTATTGAGAATTTAGAAGCCAGAAGCTGCAGCGAAACACTAGCAGATGATAATAATTTATTTAGCATTTGTGCCGGTTGCTGTACCGTTATTGTATAAATAAAATGAAATGTAAAAGCCTTTATTTTACATTTTCCGTGTCGTTCAATGGTGCACAAACGTTTATATTTTGTGTACAGAAATAAAGCAAAAACTGTCCATTAAGAACATGTACAGTAGTTAGGATTACTGAAAGATGTCATCGTTATGGAGTATTAGTAATTGTATTATAGGATATTTAACTTTGGTTGCTCTGATAATGGGAGGGATGGGTGTGGTCACTTATGTGTTTATTGTTCCTTTTATTATAATAATACAGTTGTTATGTGGATGCAATTTCCATTTTCTGACATGAAATAAAGTTCATGACATGTGGATGGCTTGACATGATTTATTAATTATTTCCCCTCTCAAATGGTAAATGACTTGGTAGTTGAGTGTGCTTTGATCAGTTTCAGTTTTTTAAGGGCTTTGGATAAATTTAATCAGAATTTTCATAAATCCCATAAATATTTGAGTTAACCATATAGAAGTGATGATTTAAACTGAAATACTTCTCTTGCTGTTTTAAGTTGTAGCATTTTTTATTTTATTTAAAATCCTATCATCATTTTACACAGATTTGTCCAGAGTGCATCCTGATATATTTTCTATCTTTGGAAATGTTGGCCTTTTCTCTTAAATTTATAATAAAACGGCTAAAGAACATGGGACCACTAACGCTTACATCAGGGATTAAGAGATTAAACACATTATGATATTATGTTTTTATAGTATAACACTAACTATGAGTAAGGATTACTTTACATCTCTTGCAGCGTGACACATCTGACTTAGAAAGTAAAATATAAGTAGTGTGAATAAGTTAAGTTTCCTACCTATTATCTATTTAGACTGTCAGCTCTCATCCACTGTAAATACGGGCAGCATTTAATATTTTCAGCTTGGGAAATTGTAAGTTTTTGTGTCTCTGTAATACTGAAAAGGCTGTTAAACACACGCAGTTTTAATATCCTGAAAGTGCTCACTAATGAAAATCTCCCTAATATACAGTATAATCTATATACATTAAAAAATGTACATCCCAGAAACCAGAATCTGCTGAACTTCCAAGTTGCATTATATATTTTTTTCTGCTTACCCTTCCAGCTGTTCTCAGCAAATATCGCTCATGATATCTCTCAGAAGCCTGCAAAGATAGTGATAAGCGAAAACTGCAGGAAGTGTAGATCGTAAAAGCAGGGGGCTAGTTATAGCTGCAGTCTTTTGTGTATAAAAATTCTTCTCCTGCTGCAGATTTCAGACCCTGAGCCCTCCCTGCTGCTACTCTCTCCTCATGGACAGTGGGGTATTTGCACGGATGTGGACAGCTATGAAAACCCCAGTGAATATAAATTTTAATTTTAAATACCAAATTAATATATATAGATGACATATTTCTACATATGTGTGTGTTCCGTGTGTATATGCATAAAGTAAATCACAACGTCAGATGTATCATGGTTAACAGATTGAATGACACCATTTTGTACCAATTTCCTAGTGGAAATTACTTCCAAAACAGTCAGTATCTACTGTGACACTCACTAAATGCAGGGTGCACACACAAGAAAGTCAGTCAATATGGTGTGCAATAAATGTGCCATTTGTAATGTCTGGCAAATGGTTTTTCCGTACACGATGTTAAAACAACTGACTGATTAAGGAGCCATTAGATCAATAATAAGATGATGGGCATGGCCATGTCCTTGTGCAGGGTAAGGAATGTGTGTATGTGTGAAAGTGGCAGAGAAGATAGGTTAGAGATGGAGAGAGCAGGAATGATGCAGAGAAATTGAGGAAAGGAAGTGTCAGAGACAACATGGCGTGTGAGGAGGCAGAGAGACATCAGCAGAGAGAATCAGGGTCAGCTGTCAGGGCCCATTGCTGGCGGGAAGTAAACCCAAGCAGAAAGGTGCAGGTGATGATTCTCTGAGCTGCAACACACACACACACACACTCATTCACATGCCAGTGGCCAGATTTATGTTAAAAGGAACAGAAGGATAGATGGTGGAAGGAGGAGGAGGTGGTGGGAAGTTGGCTGAGAGGATTCAGAAAATGCAGTGATGGGTACAATTTTGCCTCTTGTAACATTTTAAAGGCTGGATTAGTGACAGATGATCAAGGAAAGATTACTTGTGGTCCCCAAAGCACAAAATGTATTTTTGGTAGCAGAAGGCGTTTGATCCGTTTTATCAGATGGGCTCTGCTGCCTGGTTATGTTGGCATCCAAGGCTGATGCTACAAACATAAGCGGAGGAGTGTTTCAGCTCATGAAGCAAATGACTGCTGAGTCTCTTGAAATCTGAGAGTTTAATGTTGTGCGTCCCCATAAAACAACATCACAAGCTATTAGATAAATTCAAATTCTAGTTATTGCAACACATACAAAGCGGTGTGTAAAGGGCAAACAGAAAGTGTATCATTTTCAACTCATACATTGTCACAGTTAGGTCAGTAAATGGCTGTGTAACTATAGGGATCGACATCTCTCAAATGGATCTGCAGAAGATAATTGCACCCCTGTTTTGCAAGCTTCACAGTTAGCTGCTGATCTTGGATCACAACGGCAAGAATGTCTCTGTTCGTTTTCCAAATCATAGCAAAATCACATTTCTGAAATAATATGTTAAAACAGTGTGTGCTTTGTGGGCTTAACAAAAATGCAAACAGGCGGATCTGAAAGTGAGAGAGACGAAAAATACATGAACATGGGGCATGGGGAGTTAAGAGAGTCTCATCATTGCCATGAAGAGAGAGCTTTGGCTTATTACGGAGATTTGGCCTGAGGAAGCCTGATGAAAACACTAATTAAAAAGAATGTCAAGCTGAGTGGAGTGTTGCGAGTGGGGGAAAAGGTGGATGTTCTTTGAGGTGCACAGAATTGGCACAGTGAAGGAGGACACAGGGGAGTGAGAAGACAAGAAAACAAGGCAATAAAATGATCAAAGCATGTATGACTTTGGCAAGTGCACACTGAGGGAATACATTGTCGAGTGAAGTACAAAAAATAATCACAATGACAAGAATCAAAAGTAATTATGAAATGGAGAAATTAATCTTGAAAAAGAGAACAGAAGAATGTTTAAACTTCTTTCATGCAAGGGAGTAAATTAAGGACCCAAAGCTCTGATGTTATGCTCTATTCTTTGTTACGTGGACATAGTTTGTGTTAAAACCATGTTTGGACAGTGTTAAAATTTTATCAAATTTTGTCATTAATTTCTTACCTACTTGATTTCTAAACAGATAACTGCAGTTATAAAGAGGGATAGAAAGAGAAAGAGAACGAGGGAGAAAGGTTCAATACAGAAAAGTGTATGCAGAAGTTTAAAGGTAGACGGATTAAGAGCAAGAAAAAGAAATGAGAGGACTTTGTGGATTGAATGAAAAAGAACTGAAGAAGAACTGAAAGAAAATGAAAGAGATAAAAGGTAAAAAGAGATTGGAAAATTAAAATTAATTAAAACAGTAAGAATAGAAAAACAGATGCATAAGAGGCACTGACTGGTAAAAGCAAATGGAAATTAGAGAAAACAAAGGTAAGGGTCTGAAATGAAAGTGAAATGACTGTCAGTAAGAGAGATAAAGAGTCAGTTTGGAGCATTTCAATATTCTTTTGACATGTTTCAAAATGTATGCATTTTAGTAAAAACAGTCAAACGTTTAAAACAGAAAAGAAACTGAAACCCTCCCTGTTAGCTACTGAGCGTTTTTGTGTGGTTTTTAAATACAAATGATTATATTGATGTATATCCCTTAAATCAATCAAATAACATGACCCGTAAGTACAAAACAGCGTTTGCTTTAATTGTGAGTATCACGTTGTTTTCTAAACACGACATCGTCAACGGAAGAATGGCTGCTACAGCTTTAAAATTTCCCATGATCCCCTTCTTGTTCGAGCCATTTAGTTACATTAGTTTACAAATAATGCCAATACTTCCGGGTTTTAAGTGTCCCCTTTATGCCCAAAATATGGACTTGCATCTCACATTTAAAGTTTCATCTTGTGTGTAACGATTATAACACCATGATTGTAATCTTGTTTTCAAAATCGTTCAATATATGGCGTCGTGACTTGCAACTACATCCGGGCATTCGGAATGCTTGCAATCTGGGCTACATGCAGAGAACTAAGTTTCTCCCCTTTGCCCAGGGGAAAGTCCCCGGACCCATAGCAGAAAGTGCCCCGGTTGAAGCCGGTGTTGACTGACTCTCTCACCTATCGAGCTGAGACGTTCTAGTGAACCGAGCTCCGTGATTGCCAGCCAACTTTGTCAGCCATGATAGGAATGCAAGCGGGCAAACACTGCCGTAACAGAACGGGGCTCATTCTCCGAATGCACGTTTTGCTTCGGAGGGACGAGCCAAGTGAAGCCAGCGACTTCGCCGTGTAAGAAAACGTATACTGTCCGTTCATATTTGTCATAACAGGATGACCACTCTGTTTAAAAAACCCCCAAAACTTCATTGAACAAGCGATACAGTACAAACAAAGAGAACGAAAGATATTTAAATCACGCATCGTTTTAAATTTAGACAGATAATAACACAACATAACCGATTCTTTTCTCTTTTTCATAGTTTAACAAAAAAGTTGGAATGGTGACAGTAACTCCGAAGTCCTTAAATAAATTCTGAAACTGTGTTTATTAATTGAATTATCAGTTTGTTCATATTGTGACGTGTTTGGGGATATGTGGGCGGGGCTTTCCAGCATGCTTTTGGTCATTGTGCCTTGGGGAACTATAAACCAAAGTAACTGTTAGGTGTGTTCTTAGATGCACAAATGTTTTATTTTTTTAAGTAGCACATTGTGGCTCAGCGATAAATACCTGTCACCCTAATATGCCTTGATATACTGTCTATGTACGTATTTTTACACTTATCCTTTTCCTTAGAATGAGTTCATATTGGAAATTCAAAGACCTCGCTCAGAAGAAGCGGCTAGGAAGTGAAATGGGGCAATGCCGCCATCTAGTGCTTATAGTTGTGACTTGAAAGCCCATGCTGCACAATAATCTGTTGTTCAATCATTCATTTTTACATTATGACAGGCGATCCTCTTCAACTTCTGTAGTAGTCGAGTGTGTCTATAATGCTTGAGGTGTTTTGTATGACTCTGATCATGCAAATGAAGTCAGTTGAATACACGTCAAACAAAAAAGTTGTTTGTCATATTTACTTTTTTCCAAATCAGCCCCAACCACTCTCTAAACAATCACCACCCCCTTCCGCTTCATCCTGCAATGTTTATTTATCCATATATTTTGCCTTCAGCTTTGAATACACAATAGAATAGAAAAATAGAAGTAACAGAAAAAAACAACTCTACACATACTACTCTACACCAATATTGACACATAGTTCACTGACGTAC
This sequence comes from Brotula barbata, assembly GCA_900303265.1. Classification (NCBI taxonomy): domain Eukaryota; kingdom Metazoa; phylum Chordata; class Actinopteri; order Ophidiiformes; family Ophidiidae; genus Brotula; species Brotula barbata. The sequence goes on from OMNV01003661.1 coordinate 40,569, forward strand.
ACACATCAACCATAGATCTAACATCTAACACCAAAATTCTCGTTACAGTCAGGCCGTGCTTGACCCCTATTATCTCACATCTGACACAAAGTTCTAGTTTCGGTCAGACCGTCCTTGGAAGAGGCCCTGCTCCAAGCACTGTACCTTGGATGCACCAGGCAGCACTCAACATAAACAGATAACACTATCGTACTCTGTCTATTCCTTATTTTGATTATATAATCTCTCTTCACACTTTGCTCGTGGTCAGACACTCTGGGCACTGCTGACCTCTTGCGAGACTCAGACTTCTTCTTTTTCAATAAAGACAAAAGACAAAACTCTGCAGACTTGTCTTACATTCTTCTCACCAATTGATTTCCACGACAATAGATAGATAGATAGATAAATTATGTAGTAAAGAGGTGTTAATTAAGGGTAAGACTTCCTTAAGCAGCCTAGTTGGGATGGGGTCTAAGACACAGGTTGATGGTTTAGATTAGATTAGATTAGATTAGATTCAACTTTATTGTCATTGCACATGTCACAAGTACAAAGCGACGAAATGCAGTAGAAATGTAGATGTAGAAATCAGTGAAGTTAATTCAGGAAAGGTCTAAATATCTATCAGGTTTTATGGCTGAATCTAAGGTTCCTGTGTTTGAGCATAAATCGGTTCCAGTTGAAGGTAGGAGATGATGAATTTTGTCTCTAATACTTTGAATTTTATCACTAAAGAAGCTCAAGAAGTCGTTACTGCTGAGAGTTATAGGAATACTAGGATCAATAGAGTTAGGACTCTTTGTCAGCTTGGCTAAAGTGCTGAAAAGGAACCGCGGGTTATTTTTGTTTTCCTCTATCAATGATGAGTAATAGGCGGCTCTGGCATTGCAGAGGGCCTTCCTATATGTTTTAAGACTATCCTGCCAGACTAAGCGAGATTCTTCTAGTTTGGTAGTACGCCATATTCTTTCCAGTTTTCGCGACGAGTGCTTTAACTGACGGGTTAGGGAGTTATACCATGGAGCTAACTTCCTTTGTTTTATTATCTTCTCTTTTAAGGGGGCTATGGAATCAAGTGCTGTTCGCATTGACCCTGTGGCACTATCAACAAGAAGATCGATTTGAGAGGGACTAAAGTTATCATAAGAGTCCTCTGTTGTATTGAGGCGTACTAATGAATTAAATGCTGATGGAATCACTTCCTTAAGTTTAGCTACCGCACTATCAGATAGACATCTAGTGAGGACTTTTTTGTCCAGAGGAGAGTAGTCCTGTAATAGGAAATCAAAAGTTATCAGATAGTGGTCTGATAAAAGAGGATTTTGCGGAAAGACTATTAAATGCTCAATGTCTATGCCATAAGCTAGAACGAGGTCGAGGGTGTGGTTGAAACAGTGAGTGGGTTTATTTACACTCTGAGAGAAGCCAACTGACTCTAATAATGAAATAAAAGCAGAGCTAGGGCTATGATTATCAACATCCACATGAATATTAAAATC
>OMNV01003663.1:2689-12706 GCA_900303265.1 Brotula barbata
GCCTCCCTCTGTCCCTCCCTCCCTCCCTCCCTCCTAATCTTGTGCACAAACTTTGCCTGCAGTCTTGATTTCATTGTTGAAGCAGGGACACTGTTACCACCGGAGATCAGGTGGTGTCCAACATGTCCAACCTCACCTTGAACCAAAGGCCGCTACAATGTGAATAGTTGCCCTTCACATCGCAGGTCGCAAACGTCTTCATCAGTTCCTTAAGGCGCTTTTGTATGTTTAACAGGGACCCGCTATGCACGTAGCAGTGATTATTAAAGCTTATTACAGTTGACATGAACTGTACTCCCTATAGAAACATCTGGTGGTGACATAATCCACCACCTCCCCAAACTACAGAGCTTTAAGGAGGAGAGGAATGTTACAGCACTGACTCCAGAGGTTCATCATGAACCAGCAGTAAATACGAGCGAAGACCTGACCGCAGGTATCGAACGCAGGACAAAAATACTGAAGCTACATCTCATTGATTACGAGACGTTATCGCTTGAATTGCAGGGGGAAAAAAAATAGATTGCAGCAGTATTTCTTCAATTATACTTGCATAATAGAAATAAATACAAGCTCCCATGTAATCTAAGCCGTGCTGTATCATATTACGTATCATACTCCCAGGAAATAATCTTCTCTCAGATAGTTCCTCCATAACCGACAAATCTATTATCAATATCTCCCGGGATGATATGAGCTCAAGATATCACATTCAACAGATCTCCAGTTGCTTTCCAGAATATAATCTACTGCTCTGAAGATATACACGTCATTCTTACTACTTTCTTCTCCCTAACGAAGCCTGATAAAAGTTGTTGAAGCTGATAAGGCATCTGCTGTTTTATCAGAAAATCTGTCGAGCTGGAGAAGTCAAACGGAAGCACAGCGACAGGATGCAAATATTATATCATCATCCAAATTTATAAATTAGTTTGGTAAATTCAGCTGTATTCAGGAAATTTCTAAGAAAATACCTTTATAAATCTGTTTTTACGATATGTCACTAGCTGAGGAGATCACACACCTGGTATTACTTTACATGACAGCTGGAAAGATGAATGAAATGGTTGATCAAAGGAGAAGATAAATCATTTTGATCATCGCAAAAGTACTTTGCGAATCGATTGTTACCCCGATAAAATAACAAAATTCAGCTGTGGAACGCCGCAATGGCCATCTGGCATTATTTCCGACATGTTACAGAACAAACATTAAGACAAGACAGATTGAAACAAATTGATCCGGAAAAGAAAATGATATGAAAACAACTACGTGCCCTAGATAAGATGAAGATCTAACAACGCTGGTGGGGAAACTGGGCCAGCGCCCCAGCAGGAGGTGATAGGATCCATCAAAGACCGAGTACAACTAACCAGGCGTTCGTCACTTACTCTCCGCTAACATTTCATTCCAGATTAGTCACATTTTTAACAGCTGACAGGTCTTTCTGTGTGTCTGGAACCGTACTCTACCTCTCTGATTGCGCCGTATACCTGTCAGTCAAGTGGTCTGCAGACGTGAACTCATGCAGTCTCCAACACGGGGAAGTAAACTCTGGTCCAGCCAGTCCGTCAGCCTTTTCAACGCCATGAATCTTTCATGCTATATAAAATGTGTCGGAACAAATCCCGCTGACAGGCCCTTCCCTTATCCGTGCCATAGGGAAATGGGTTCATCTCCGCCCTGGGTTTGGCTCACCACTCTCCCTCTCTCCCGTCTCCCTCTCTCCCTCTGTGTGTCCGACCTGCTGTATTGCCGCTCTCGCTACCTTTATGTTTCTGTCTCTTTCATTCTTTATTTGATCTCCGGAGAATTCCCTTTTCTCTCTTCTCTGTCTGACCTCAATATCTGACAGATTCTCTCAACGGCCCAGCCAGGACACACACACACACACACGCACACGCACACATACACGCGCACGAACAAAAAGCATCTATCAAACAATAACGGAGATGCTACGGTCGCAACATTCTGACTTAGTGTCTGTGAGTTTAGATGGAATGACGCGAGACAACCGAGCAAAATGGACCGATTGTGGTTTGGTGTTGGCACATTTGGCTTTGTTCTGGCACCAGAGCGGCAAAATCCAAGCAGGATTTTTAATCTGCACTGCTCCAGTTCACAGTATCCACGGAAGCTTTTAGGCCAGAATCTGCACCTGGAATCAAACCAGTGCACTTGGGCAGATTCCACACGTAAGACAGCCTGAGTTTAGCGTGTGTCTGCCACACTTAAGCTGCAGTTGGGCAGCGCTTTTGCTTATCTGGGACCATGTGTGAACTGCAACTGGTCCAACATCACAATCAACACACATATCTTCTTTTTTTTATCTAATTGAACAAAGAAGAAAGATAATATCAAAATTCATCCTTTTCATGTGCAATTTTCAAAATAAAATTTAAAAAATTAACTGCACCTATGGAAACACACACTTCTCAAATCAGGTGTCACTTGATACAAGACAGTCCAGACTTCACACACACATACTCAAGACCTTTAAGAGTTCTTATCAAGGCCTGTCCGTTTGTGAATGTGTGAAGGAAGGAAGTAGCAGTGGGCCGTACTTTTGCCGTGCCTGTGGCGGTGCGTGCATGTGTACTCGTGCACGTGTATGTGTGTGTCCTATCTGTCCAGTCTAAATAACAGCCTTTTTTGTGGAGGACCATTGCCTCCTAATTACACCAGGTACCACAGCACCTACTCTATGAGATACAGATACAGTCTTATCAGTGTTTTCCTTCAAAACACACACACACAAATAACTTTTTAAAGGTTGTGTGTTACGTTGACGAATGAACGCAAACACATCGGAACTCATCAAAGTCTCTACCTTGAGACGACATATCCAGTAAGACTATTACTCCCCGTCTGTGATTGCTGCCGTTGATAAAATATGTGGTGGGTGATTTTTTCACATTCATCTTTCACTCGCTCACCGTATCAAACCACCGTTAACATGGTTACACGTTTCCATAGAATTTTCCCCAACGTTATCCTCCACTTTTCTACTGTCCTGCAGATTACGTCAAAGTATTGCAATTTGTTTGTTGTTTACTTTTATGGTGTGATTCTCAGATTAAGTTACTGATTACAGGCACTTGTAGCAAGAGGAAGAAAAAGATGTTCAATCAGAGGAAAGAGGAGAGAGACAACAAAATATATAATCTACACTCCAGTCCAGTAGGTGGCAGTAACTATGATATGACGTTGTCCACCAGGAGGAAACATCAGGGCTGAAAAATGCCCTTTGTGTACAGCAGAATACTTAAAAGTACTTCAGATTTAACTGGACAGTGTAGACAAAGACAGGGACAGTCGAGGACGTCCACATTCTGGAGACGCTACGGAGACGAACAAAGCATCGGCGGTGACGACAACACAAATCCCCTGACTGGTCTGCGATGTAACGCGATCCCTGAAATCTAAAGCATTCTCGGGAGAATTCGCTACAGAGGCGGACCGTCCTCGGCCACGGTCTACATAATTATAGTGATCCGTCTAAATTAACATGCAGACGATGTATTGATGTTTAAATTCCATACCCAGCATTTTGTTCCTGCGGTGTAAGCCCGTAGCCAGAACGTAGTTACAGCCTGCTCCCTGTCCGTGACTGACCTCCAGACTGTCTGAAAGGCTGCTGTCTGCCGCTAAGCCGCTGGCCGTCTGGCCCGACGACTGGCTCCTTCGAGGACTCGCCAGAAAAACGCTCCCGAGAAATCCAGTCAGTCTCCCTCCATAATTCAGGTGGATGAATTAGACCCGCTGCATTATTTAACTGTAACACAGTTGCAGTGGCCGGTCTCCCTACTGATCCAAATCTGTCACGTTGCCTCGCGCTCTCTGCTGAGGATGACAGGGCCCTTCTGGCTGGACACGCACGCACCCTCACACACACTCGGAGAGGCTCGCATGCATGGACGTACTCATACCGAAAGAAACGTCCTCGGTTTGAAATATGGCGCATCCCAAAATGTGTGAAAATGTACCATATGCAATTAATCATCCGCATACATACGGATATATAGGTCAGACAAACACACACACACACACAGAGACATACAATGGAACACACAGCCCAGACGCGTATCCTGTGTGGGAGTAAGTCTACCGTCTCTTCCATGTTACGGGGTCAGGTGATGTTGGTTTGACGCTGCGTTGACGTGCTGTGTTTTTAACATTACGGTGGCGTAGCGGTTGGCGAATCTCACCTCCGACCCTTGATGGCCACGAGTAAAGAGAGTTTCCCTTCAGTTCACTCCAGGCTAATGTGCGGGGCTCGGTTTCTATTAAAACGTTCCTTTTTTCTACGTCGGCCTTTCCTGTGTTTGGCTTGGCGAGGGAATTGCTTTTCTCATCTCTTCTTTCTTTCATTTCCTCTGGCACTGGTCCCTCTCCTATAGTTTGTCATTTCTTAATCGCACGCTCTCTCTCTCTCTCTCTTTCTCTCTTAGCCGTGCTTTCCGTGTTGTTGCTCACTTTTCCTTCTTTCATCCATCCACTTCTCTACTTCCCCTCTTTCTCTGCAGGTCAGTGTGTGTGTGTTGTGTCCATTTATGGACAGCTTGCTCGCCGTACAGCTTCATATTCTGTCAGAAAACGTCCATGCATGCGTGACTTTATGGTGGCAGAACACCGCAAAAGTGTTGTTTTTAGAGATGATCTCATCACGGCAGGAGAGCCAAAGGTTTGTTCCCCTTAAACAGTGACCTTTTCTTTGAAGAAGTCTCCAGGCAAAGCAATAAACCCTAATCTACCCACTCGAGTAGCTGTGAATTAAATAAGCAGTTCCATTCTCCAAGTTTACACTGTGCAGGAATTTGTTTATATGAATCTGGTGCACACACTGATTACTTACAGAATTACATGTCATGAAATAAGAAAAACAATACCTAACATCCTCTCGGTTTTCTGTTTGTGCAGCCTAATGCGCGGTGATTGTGTTTTGAAACGGATGAAGTTTTGATGGTTTATTACTCCCGCCAAGCAGAACTCAAAAATTATGCTCGTGAAATTGTGCGGGGAGGTGGAACGACGACGATTTTGATCTTTTGAGGTAGGTAAAATGTTCCACCTAGGCTGAACCTGTTTGCCCGATGTTTCTCGTTTCACTTTAAAGAGTTCATTTTGTCATTCCGATCTGTTTGGGTGACGTCATCCGTACTCTATGTGCTACAATGAAGGCGAGCAAAGAAAATTCTACCCAAGCGGAATCAACAGGATCGTATTGTTGAGTGTACATGATTTGTTACTTAATTTAAAATGAAATGCAGCGGCAATCATGTTGGTATGAATGCTAAAGCTTGAGAGATTATGCTTCTCCGTCATGGTGTCACAGTATAGAGGCCTCCATAACACTGCTGCGACACTTAAAGTATATTTTACACTCCATATTATATGAGACACGACAGGACACATAACGCACTACAACACCTCAGTCCATCTTAAATCAGCTGATTGTTTCAAGCTCCATCTCAGAGTGGAGACCGGAGCCAAAGAAAAGACATTTTTACTGTGTCGTCGTAACCTACACTTGGAAACAAATCTGGCTTTTTACTTCCAAAACTGACACACACACACACACACAGCACAGCGCTCCTTCACTGCAAAGCCTCTCTCTAAGCTGCTAATAATTAGCCGCTCGTTGGCCTGTTCCATTCGATGTGCTTTGTTGGGTGTTTTTCTGTCTGCTATTTGTTATTTGTGAGGAATTAACCAGACGCTGAATACTGAGGCACTACCTCAAACTTGTGTGTGTTGAGTGAACAGAGAAGAGGGGCTCATGGGAAAATGTGATGGAAAAGGATGAAGAGAGAGGGCGAGAGGAATGAGGGAGAGCGTAGAGAGAAAGAGAGAGAGAATGGAAGGGGAACAGAACTGCAAAACACACATTTGGCATGCAAACGCATGTGCATCCCAGCAGGCCTGAAACAAGTCACACAACCTGCAATCACTTTCTCCATACTGTACGTGCACGTGTGTGTATGTGTGTGTGCGTGTTCCCATCCAGGTGAAGGCACACTAACAAGCTCCTGCAGAGACTGACAGGTGAGGATGAGGGCGGTAGAGGAAGAGTGAAGATGGGGAGTCTGACCTCTCCTGCCCCACACACACGCACAAACACACGCACATGCACACACACACCGACACAGGGAGCTGGCAGCCAGTTTAGCAGCCCACTAGCATATGGAAACAGCATGCTAATCAGCAGTGAGCTCGAATAAAAGTACAGTAAAACAGGGTGAATAGAGAGCAGCGTTTTTTTTTCAGATGAATCCAAAGTTTTGGGATGAACTGTCAATCATTTTTACAATTTGACTATGAGGGAGGAGCTTCAGTTTATAACAGGAGAAAAAAATAAGTGTCAATGGTTTTAGGATGCATGTTAAAGCAATTTTATGTCTTAACTTTATTGCAACCAGAGCATTTGCAACAATAGAACCAGTTAGCAGTGTCAAAGTATTTTCAGTGTTTTTACAGTGCAATAAATGAGTAGAAATATGAATATGAATACATTTACCTCCCGAATCCTCTACTGGAATCATTACATTGGTACATCATGATGTCTTTTACACACATACATATATACATTAAAATAAACAAATCTTAGCGTTTAAAAAAACTATTGTAGGTAATGAACAGTAACATTAGGGCCTTTCAGTCTATGACACCAAAACTAAAACCATACGTAAAGTACATTCAAGTTAACGATGTTCCATCCCTCACAACAATGTTATGCCACCCACCGCTACCACTCCCCTCACACACACACACACACACACATGCGCACACACGACTAATATAACAATAAAAACAGGGCTTCACATTCCCCAGATATCTCCCCACCGTCAGGGAGGCACGTGTTGTTGACACTAGACAATAAATAATGCACAGCTTTTATCACAAGCACATGTTCCACGTGTGTGTGTGTGTGTGTGTGTGTGTGTGTGTGTGTGTGTGTGTGTGTGTGTTAAATAAGGGCCTTGGGGATACTGCTGGTATGCATGTCAGCGTGTACCTGACGACCTGCTGCTGGGCTGGAGGCATGGTGCTGATTGGAGGATGTAACGGTTAGACGACAGAATCAGACCTGCGGTGTTTCTGCACGGTGATGTAGCGTCACTAACACGAGGGGGTCTCACCAGAAAATCCAAAAAAGAGAATAGAAATTCAGCAGCCCGCCAGACAATCTGACATCATTTGGATTTTGCTTTCATCGATCCAAATCCAATTTTGCCAAAGTTTACAGTGAATAATAAGCAGGTAAGGAGGTGTTTACAGCTTTGATCGAGGAGACGTGAATGGGATTTATTCGCAAATTTGAGCGCTGTTGAGTCCATCGTAATTTCTCTGGGCCATTTTTATTCCCATAAAATCCAAGCTCTTAATCCACTCACCAGCATTATTAAATTTGTCCATAGACAAACCCATACTGTACATCAAACACCTGTGTGGATCATGATATTGAATACAGTTGAAAATTAAACATGATACTTTCTTTAAATGTTTTTGTAGACATCAAGTTAATTAACCATTAACGAAAAATGTAACAAAATTCAAATAGTAATTACAACTTGTTGATATTACTACAACACTCTTCCAGACAAATCATCTTTTGATTCTTTTAACTTCTTCCTCCACTCAGTCACTCTCCCCTCTTCGCAGATGAAGTGGATTTAGCTGGTAAAATTGATCTGGGATCAATAGCTTTCCCCTGTACCCATCAATCAGTCTGTTTGATGTTGATTCCACATGTTTGCTCCTTTCGTTCCTTTTTTCACCTTACAATTACTGTCATTACCTTCCCATTGCAAATGGATCATAACCGTGTTTGTTACTTCATTACCTTTGTCCACCACTCCCCATCATTACACTCTAATGGCGCCAGTCGAAGGGAAGCTGAATACACAAAGACTGGTTGTAATTAAGTCTACTGTCTGGAGGCTCTTCTCACCTGCTGCCTCACTAAGCACTGCTGACACTCACCGGGGCTGACCAATACTTCATTATGGCTTAAGTGAAAAACAATCGATAGCAGCAAGCAGAGCAGTTCAGTCTGTAGAGCAACAGAGAAACAGACGGTTTCTCTGTCGGGCATCAATCACAGAGAGAGACACGATCTACTGGAAAAAGACTCAGCAGCAAAACCAAGGAGAAGCAAAAGCAAGTGCAGCAGAATATCACGACGGGCGGAATCTGCAGTTGGCAGATTTTTTTTTTGATGACACTAATGGGAAAAGGAGTTTTGATCCAAAATGAGATATTTATCATGAAAAAGTGAGTGACGGCCAAGACTGACGGAAGGCTTTACATTTAAGAGACAAGAATTAACATTTGGCCTCCAAGGAAGACTGTAGAAAATGACATCATCTACATGGATCGAACGTGTTTAAAATTAAAATCCAGAATTTATATTTTGCAGCCTGTGGGTGTTGCTAGGCCGATGTACGTGGCCAATCGGACCATAGTGGGACATTTTCACTCAGTGTGAAAAGCAGAGGGAGAGCAGAAGTGGAGCAATACACAACTAAACGAAAACAATAACGTGGAAATATGAAAAATATCCCCGTTATACCAAACATAACATTCTGTGACCGCAAACCTTTTAAACTAAATCAAGTAATTTAATTTGCCTCAACTTAGCCATAATAAAGGCATTAGTCCTTTTAGACAAACAACTTTATCATTTAGCTACGAGGACTTTGAAATAGATTATTACATTACACGAAGAGGATTTTCAATGATAATCTGCAGCATCGTGGCACTTTTACTGTCTGCTTGGTGACCAGCATCACAGGAATGGAAATAAATATTCAGACTTGATTGGATTAAACTGATAAATTCAATCTTGTGCTGTATGGTATTTTAATTTGTCACATAAAATTCACTCATTCATTCAACGATTTTCTACAGAAAGTCTGCGTTACTCTTCCTCTTTTCCATTTAAGCTGTACATTCAAAAAGGCTGCTGCTTTAGAGGGTATGTACTATATATCATCAAAGAATCTGCCAAAATTAAGCGTGAATAAATGTATAGTATGAAGAGGTGTTGACATGATAGGCAATTCAATCATCTGACCATCATCAGCATCTAAATACATCCTATCTAGACAATCATTTCATCATTTAATTCACACATCCAACTAAATAAAGATCTGACTTAAACAAAGCACCTGGAGACAACAAATCAAATTCACTCTCCAATATGTCAGCAGGAGGAGCAGGACAGAGATCTGGAAATCAATAATTTTCTTGTTCTTCTATTGAAAATCAAATGTCAACCTTGCAGAGCTGACCTCATTACATAATGGCCACGTCGGCACTGTGCTTCACCCCAGGAGTAATACCACTTCCAGGCAGAAAATAGTCCCTTGTTGAAACCGAACCACTCCCTGTCCTTTCTCAGCGAGATAATAACTCTGTTCACTGATGATATCATCCTTTCAAACAGTGATTATCAACTTCAAATGCAGTGGCCATGAATAGATTGCAGGATAATGCCGAGGACAAAGACTGATTTTGTCCCCCAAAGAGAGTATAGCATGCACTTTCTGGCCTCTGTGAAAGAGGCCGGTGATTACGGGAGGAGAGGTGGTTTTTCCTGTACAGTGTAGGAGAGTTCGCCTCTCAGTGACGGATGAAAAGGAATGGAGGTGAGGTACAGGTGCATGAAACGGGAGGAGGTGTGTGGAGAATTGGAATGTAGAATCTCTGCCTAGACTCTTAAACAAGCTGCAAAGATAACAGATGGATGGATGGAAGGATGGATGGATGCATGGATGGATGGATGGATGGATGGATGGATGGACGGATGGACGCATCGATGGATGGATGGATGGACGGATGCATGGATGGATGCATGGATGGATGGATGGATGGATGGATGGATGGATGGATGGATGGATGGATGGATGGATGGATGGATGGATGGATGGATGGATGGATGGATGGATGGATGGATGGATGGATAGATGATAGATGCATGGATGGATAGATGATGGATGCATGGATGGAACTTTG
>OMNV01003666.1:3110-25034 GCA_900303265.1 Brotula barbata
GGTGGCTAAGTGTGTGTGTGTGTGTGTGTGTGTGTGTGTGTGGACGTGTTGTTGTTGGCGGCTTGGCTCCCTCCACCTCCTTATCTGCTCCTAACCTGATGCTGAAGTTCACTCTTTACTCCTGCAGTTTGTTGGAGGTCTGAACTGCTGATGTGGAGAAGTATTTACAGGGCCTACTTTCCTGCACCTGATGATGCTTGTTGCTATGGATACAGTTCATTTGATGCGGGTCAGGCCTCTTCACATTGGTTGTGTCATAAGCATCTTTCTACAGTCGGATCAGGACAGAATGTTTTATTTGTGTTTTTCACAAAATCCTGGGATTGTGCAGGGAGGATTATGAAAAGACAAAGGAGGTGAAATCTGGACCCAAATCCTCCAGAAATCCAGGCAATCATTTGATGACATAAATACAATTTATAATGCAAAGACGTAGAATTTGTCATTTTGATCTGAAACCTGTTGAGCACGAACTGAACAAACAGGTTCTGGTGTTTCCCTTTGGAGGCAGAACATCTGTCCTGTCCATTTTAAAGACATTTCATGTCTGTCTCCCTGTCTCACAAGCAGTGGTGTTCCTGCAGTGGGACATTTAATTAGCGGAGGATGTGGAGGACATCCAGCCTGTGAGTCCTTTTCTCCTTGTTTGTGCTGCTGCTTCATCGATCTGATGGGACAGGGACAGGAATGCTAAACGTGAACATGAATATGGTTCTAAAAAAAGAAGGACATGGGTTTCACCGTTCACCTCAGACATCATGGACATACTACCAAAGGTCTTAATGACCCTCCCAGTCCATTCATATCTGTTACTGATGCACCCTGGACTCATAGATCAGCAATAGATCATCACACACTCTAAGAACGGATTAATAAGGACAACTGAAAAAACACAGAGCAGAAGTATGTTTGTTTGTTTGTTTGTTTGTTTGTTTGTTTATTTGCTTTTTATTCACCACTCGTGGTACTTTTATGTTTCGTGTCCTGTGGACGTTAACAGAGAGAGAGGAGTGAGAGCGTCACGATCAAATGAAGAGACGACCATGCCGTTATTGATTCCACCGCTAGATGGAGTAAGAGACCAAGGTTGGATGGATTTGATAACAGCCTGTGTCACTGTGTGAGAGGTGTGTGTGTGTGTGTGTGTGTGTGTTACTACTGCCAGTATTAGTGCTTGTCTAACAGCATAGCCGGTGATAATCCTGTGTGTCTGTGTAGATATTATTGATGAGTTAACCTGTGATTATTGTTAATGTGCTGACACGTCTGAACTGGTTTAATCTGTTTTTTGTCATCTGTGTTGAATTTCTGTCATAATTTATGTTTTGTTTTGAAACTGTTTACTATATTTTTAATTTATTTGATGCTGCAGGGCTACCCTGAACTGAATCACGAAGTCTATGAAGTGTTGCCAAAGATACAATGTTACACACACTATCTCTCTCTCTCTCACACGATCATACAGCAGATGGGATTATATGCAGTGCTGCAGTGCTATTGAGCAACTGTGAACTAACTATGTGACGTCAATAAATCTAAAGTGAGATCTCTGTTCATTGTGTTCAGATTATTTCATTCACCAATGAATGACAGAAATCATTAATCTGGTGTTGATGATCATTCTGCTCTCTTGTTTTTTAATCTGTACAGATTAGGCACTGGGATGATGCCTTTAACCTCTAATGTGACTCGAAAGATGACATTTGAAAGTCTGAAGTTTAAATTTAGACCCGAGCCGTGGCCTTTGGACGGCACGGTGGCCTTGGTCAGCACTGCTGTGTCATAGCAGGGAGGGTCGCGTGTTCGAGTCCCGGTTGCCCCCGATCCGTTCTTAACCATTAAATACATCCTGCGATATGGTTGTCTTGGTGATTCAGGCTGTAGTTAATGGTTGTCATGATTGTGCAAATGTAGGAACCTCACGCGCCTTCAGCACACTGGGGGGAAAGAACGAACACACACACACACAAACACTCACACACACACACACACACACGGGGTGATGCCTTCAGCTGTGTTTCTATTTCAAGATTTTCCAGCTCTGCTTTAACGTCCTGCTGACTATCTGTCTAAATGTAAAGTAGGAGTACAGCAAATCACCGAGACGCCGTTGGCCTGCTTAGCTCCTCGTCCTCTCACACCGTGAGCGTGTTCTGATGGCGATCCGAATCGGAACGCCTCATTTGTTGTTTCACGTTTTCGTCTTCCCTGAGTTTTCGTTGGTATAATGAGACTGACAGTAAGCAGCAGCATCCCGTCCTCCTCCACCGTGACGGTTTATACACACCAATACCATGCAGGTCCTCATGTGGACAGGATGTCAGGATCCATTATAGAACACAGCTGGAGTCAACGAGTCAACTGGAGTCTCACAAATTTGCAACGTCATAATCTGCTTTAATCCAGTGGCTGTGATGGACATAGTAATTTATCATTTATTAGTTTATTTTTAAGTCGTATTTGGTTGTATAATCTGTTCAAAATACGACGTGTGGATTTCCCCTCCGATGTTTCTCTGATATTTTAAAATGGAAAGGCTTCTTGAGGTCTGAATGATGGCAGGAAAAGGTCCTGGCATCGATTCCCACCTGGCACCACCAAGTCCACCGTGATGAGGATGCTGAGGCTGACGAAGGTGGACAATGGACCCAAGCCTTCTTATCACCTCCAGACCAGGCTGGGTGCGTGTGTGTGATGTTAGAGCAGCATTGTAAACAGCAGACAGATGGATTCTCCAGCGTCCTTTTCCTGTTCAGGAGGAGACTTCACTGTGGATCCAAGCAGACCATGAGGTCGTTTGGTCTCTTCAGGATAACAGGAAGCGTCAATGTGGAGTCGGAGTGTTGGAGCTGAGTCTTGAATTCATGATTCCCTGTCCTCTGTGGGTGTGTCCCGTCTCAAAGTTATGTTTGTGATGATGGACGCAGACAGTACCAAGGTTCCCCGTGTCTTTAGTCCCAACCTGATCCACCTCACAGGTCCAGATGTTCCACAAACTGATCTTCCACGATGCCTTCACGAGCTTCTTGAATTACATTGTTGACCAATTTACACAAGAAGATCCACGCAAAGACCCTCAAGATTCAGTTTTGGAGCAAAGTGTAGAGGGGGCGTGGCCTCAGTCATCCATGATCCAGGACAAACAAAGGAATCCAGACTTCCTGTATCTGTATCTGTGTCTGCGTCAGGAGATGACGACAGAGGTTTGTGACTTTTGTGAGGCCGCGTTCGACTCGTGATGGTCTGTTTGTTTCATTCACTCATCTTCGTCTCTCACCCAAGTCTTCAGCCTGTGGATTATGAGCGGATGAGCGTCTCCAATGGGAGCATTAAGGAGCTTCAGGAGGCACCGGAGTGGAAAGTGGAGTGCAGGTTTGGGGGCTTTTAGAGTGGCACTTAGTGCTCATCATGCTGTCTCCATGTTTCTGCATGAAGGGATGAAGGCCTGCAGTGTGAGTGAAGTATGAACGGATGATTGTATAAATGTCTGATATTTGTATATAAGCTCTTCCTGGATTGGTCGTTAATGTAAATTGCTGTTAATGTCGATCATCATCTGAACATTTCACCGTTCAAGTTTAACAAGGGCATGAGTGTGTGTGTGTGTGTGTGTGTGGCGCTCAATAATGCGTATGTCAGCCTTTTTCTGTCAGCAGAGCTTTGATGCAATAGAAAGCCTGAAAGCATCTGATTGGCTGTGTGTGCGTGTGCGTGTGTGATAGTGAACAGATCTCAGGTTATTAATATCTTGTCCTCTAGCTGAGGCTGAGCTAAAAATAGCCTCAAAGCTCACAGTGCCCCCTGCAGAGTAACATGAGAAGTGTTTCCAGGCAGAGTTCAAGAGTTTGTGTAGGCACTCTACCAACTGCAAGACGCTGCTGAGATTTGGAGAACGGATTTGGATGAGGGGAAAATATTATAAATTAAAAGACGTCTAGAAAATAGGAAAATACAGAAACGGTGTGGGTGTAAACGACGTCTACGGGGAATAAAGTTACCTTTTTAGAATCCACCAGTCTGTGTTCATTTTGTTAATGGAAGTGAGAGAAGCCCATCTGTTGACCGCCCCACCACACACACACACACACACCAACACACACACACACACACAGCTGGCTAGGTGCGTGTGTGTCTGAGAGAGAGAGAGAGAGACAGCTGATGTCTGAAATTAGGGGCAGGCAAGATGATGGAGTGGTGATGGATTTAAAAAAATATATTTTTATTTTAATGCATGTCTTACAAAAATCACATCAACATATATGGAACAACATATAAAGATCAAATCAACATATAATGAACAACATATAAAGATCAAATCAACATATAAGGAACAACATATAAAGATCAAATCAACATATAAGGAACAACATATAAATATCAAATCAACATACAATGGACAACATATAAAGATCATATCAACATAAAATTAACAACATATAAAAATCATATCAACATATAATGAACAACATATAAAGATCATATCAACATATAATGAACAACATATAAAGATCATATCAACGTATGATGAACAACACATAAAGATCATATCAACATAAAATGAACAACATATAAAGATCATATCAACATATAATGTGAGCTGTGTTCTTTTTTGCGTTACTTTTCTATGTAGCTGAACTCATTGATCCTGTGTAGATAATAAAGGCTGCTGTAAACATTTCTGACCCTTTTTTTGGCGTCATTTAGTATAATTTCCTTAAATTTAGATAAATATAAGCATGAATTAATTCTAAATACTCAGTTCAATCTGTCAGGGTAAAAAAAAATCAAAAGTCACTTGAGGCCAGCATCCTTCAAGCTCTACTATGTTTCTGTATTTCTGTGAATGGACACACAGAAATAAACACACTCATGTAAACACACAGATATTAACACACTCGTATAATCACTCTGACATGCATGTCACCACGGTGTCAGGTGTGACTGAGTCATACCTCACTCTCGCTCTCTGTCTACATCTTCCTCTCTCTCACCATCTCAGATATGTTTCACCAGCTCATTTCTAACATGACTAAAGTGTTACAAAAGGTGTGTGTGTGTCTGTGGCTGTATGTGTGTGTGTGTCTGTGGCTGTACAAAACTGGCATTGGTTAAAGGTCAAGCGTCTGCTGTTTGTTGCATACATTAATGTTTTAAGTACACTTACATGTTGTGGCTGCGATGCTACACCTGCTGTATCTCTCTCTCTTCCTGTGTGTGTGTGTGTGTGTGTGCACAGACTGAGGATGAACACATTACAGCAGGCTCTATATTTAGTCAGATATCTTGTGCTCTCACGCGTATCAGATGCTTGTTGTCGTTACATTTGGAAGTGTCACCATGATACACAAAATGATTCATTTGCACATACACTCTTGCCTGTATGCACAAACACACACAGACATAAACACACACACATGCACATGGTGCACTGTGCTAGCTGGCATGGAACTTAAAGTTTGGATGAAACTAAATCCACTCTGAGCTCGGTGAGCCTGCCGGTATCTCTGTGCTTATGTTGTTATGTTATTCGATAGTACAGAATGTGTGCATGTGTGTGTGTGTGTGTGTGTGTGCGTGTGTGAGGCACACAGCAGAAAGATAAGGTCTCCTCTGATGTTTATTGTTACTTCACACTGGAGTTGCTCCTCTACCTTGGCTGCCTCTCTCAGCATTTGAGAGATGTCAGGATCCATTTCATGGGCTGAACTCTGAAACATCTCTGGGTTTCTGCTCTCCCATCGCTCGGCGCACAAACAGGTGGAGGTCGTCTGGTGTGAGCACGCCGACATCAGAGCGCAAATCAGACGCTGCAACACGCTGCACCCACCCCTGGAGCTCACAAAACAAAACAAAACAAACAAACAAACAAACGCACATTTTATCAATGGAAGATGAAACATTATGGTGCTGTTGTCATAATCAAAGTATCCTCAGATCATTTTTTATTTCTGTTATTTACAACAACAATAATAAATATAAAAAATAAATACTAAACAATAAATAAAAAATATTCCTGTTATTAATATCCTTATTGTTATTATCTTTTAATAGAACAATAATAATTTTAAATTTTAAATGTTATTTTTTTCACTGCTGCTTTATTGTGATATGTAGAGTAGAGAGACAGACAGAGAGGGGAGGACATGCAGCAAAGGGCACAGTTCACTTCTTTAGACCTTTGGACATGAAAGTCCAGCCTGGTTCAGTTCCATCTGTTCCTGAAAGGTCCAGTATGCACTAAGTAATCCTGGTTCTCCTTCCGCCAGTTTCACACTGGCAGCATCGCACAGAAAACACCAATCCAAGGAGGACACGCCGGAAAAAAACACTCACGTCCAGCAGCCTGCAGATGTTTGGTGAATAGATAAAACAGAGGTACCGTCTCTTCCCACAGTCATGGTAACTTCCTCCCATTCTTTACTTTGGAAGTAAATCCTTCTGGAATGGGTTCTGGGGACGTGGACTACTTTGTGTCCTTCCACCTCCACGGTCAGTCGCCAGCGGTAATATTGATCACAGCACTGTATTTATGGTATTTACTCGGACCGACAGACAGGTTCTCTATCTGTAATTGGCTGGGGGGTCTGGAGCAGAGACTGGTAGGAACCACAAACCGTCATCGGTTCATTTCCAGTCTGCAGCGTCCAGTGCTGTGACCTGTTAACGTGGCCTGAGACTGGAAAAGAGGCGTTCCACGGCGCAGTGCGGCGCTGCTGTGATGCTGTAATCACTCTCAGGGCTTTGGATGAAGATGGAGACCTCTATGACCCAGGTCACACAGGAGCATTCTGCCAACAATCAGCTTTCACTTACCAGGTCTGGAGGACATTGGATGGACCTGTATGGAGTTCTTACCTTAGTTAAATACACACATATTCACCACGGCCTCAGAAAGTGTTTAAATTCAGAGAGAAAGATGAGAGTTATCCATCCTAAGGACCGATTGTGGCCATCATCATACCACACAGCTTCAACAGGCCCATGGTTTGGACTGGACTGAGGTTTTTGGATCAAGGTTTCTGTTCGGTTTGTTACTCTTTCTTCTTTGTCGCTTGTTTATTTCTTTTCTTCGATTTGTTTATGACAAATAACAAAAAAACTGCGGTTAATTTGTACAAACTGGGCCGTGCTTTGTGCATTGAACGGTTCGGTTTTGCGCCCATACACTGATCCATCCACACACGCTTAGCTCTTATAGTGGCGTAAATAACTGAACCCGATGAGTGAACACCAAAAAAAACAAAAACAATGACATGACCCAGGTCAGGTACAGAGTACTGCTAAGAATGAGGACGGTTTGAGAGTCGGGTCCTAATTGAAGAACTCGTAAATCATCTATCTGAGGACTCCAAATGGACTGGACAAAGACAGGAAGAGTTCACACAAACCTTTACTGTCACATGGTTGGATAGAGGGATGACAAGTCCAACACAGGCAGAGGTTTCAAAAAACATCAGGGCACAAAAAGCAGCTGGAGGTTCAGCCCAAAACTGGAACATTGTTATAATGGAACAAGAAGATCAGGGACAGAGGGACAGGAGGACAGGGAACAAACAGAGGACACAATAGGACACAAGTGTAGCACTGTCAGGACAGGCAGGAAGTGAAGGAAGCTGAAAGGAGAGCAGAGTGAGTACTACAAAGTAAAACAGGAAAAAGCGACACTAAGAATGACAGGATGAGGCAGAGTGACAGAGTGACAGTGTCCACTTGTGATACTCAGGACGGAGCGTGGACACAGCAGGATTACAGGTGAGTAACACACACGTACACATAAACACGTCCCCTGTCTCTGAAGGACACAGTAAGCCAATCACAGAGCAGAAAAGAGGAGAAAACCCCCCACTCCATTCCGTCTCCCAGAAGGACCTAAATCCCACTGTGACCTCACTCCACTCAATTGACCCTCACGGAGCTGTAAAATAAAATAAAAAAAACGAAATAAAACGGATAAGTGGCCATCTGTCAAAGAGTAACGAGAGAAAGAGGAGGAGCAGGAGGTGGAGGAGAGCGAGGGAGATGGACAGAAGGAAAGGATAAGACGAGGAGGAGGAGGACGAAAGATGGAGGTCATAAAGAGCCTGTCAATATCAGGACGGCCAAGAGACGAGGAAGAGAGGGAGAAGAAAAGGAGGAAGGGCAGCCAGGATCACAGGATTCTACCATATCAATGAGAGAGAGAGAGAGAGAGAGAGAGAGAGAGAGAGAGGGAGTCAATAAGGTGATCCTCTGTCGGCCTTGACTTCTGCTGCTCTTTTCTACAACTGTGATTGTTTTTATGCTTTAACCAGCAGCTGATGTATGAGAGAGAGAGAGAGAGATAGAGAGACTCCCACCATGGATCGACCAGTGACTGGTGGTGGTGTGCCATAGGCTTTGGTCAACGGCGCACCCTATTGGTCATCCTTGAATGATTTAAAATAAAAGTGCATCGATTAGAGATGATGAAATGAAAGAAGGTGTAAGAGATGAAAACTAAACCAAAGAGTATAAAAGGTAGAAGATACACAACAGAC
The DNA here is from genome assembly GCA_900303265.1 of Brotula barbata. Taxonomy (NCBI): domain Eukaryota; kingdom Metazoa; phylum Chordata; class Actinopteri; order Ophidiiformes; family Ophidiidae; genus Brotula; species Brotula barbata. The sequence goes on from OMNV01003666.1 coordinate 11,627, forward strand.
ACTTTACTACAAGAATATTAGACCTTCAAGATGGATCTGTGAGTGTCATGATCAGGTCACATGGGGGGGGCGTGGGTTAATGTTCAGTGGGTCCAGTGGAGTGGGACAGAGGGGTGTGTTGATGATGGAAAACGCTCCAAGATGACTCATCCCTCGCGTGGATCCTTCCTGTTCTGTTGTCTTGGACTAAAGACCACATTCATTCATCTCCCAACGTTTCAAATTCTTTCAAATATCATAAAAAAACAGACAAACATCCAACCTTTGTTCCCAGTTCATAGTCAACCGGCTGAAACATTCACCAGGGCAAACAGGCCACGTCCCCCTGAGGGGAACCGTCCAAGGTCCAGTGGACGGACGAAGGTCACGTCCATAAGAGGGCTGACACATGGAGACTGCTGCATGATAAAAATGTCAGGTGTGATCACGGGGGACACGCCACACGCTGCCTGCAGTCAGCAGAATACTCAGGGTCCTGGTCTACGCTCAGTAAAAATAAACATGAAGAACGAAAGATTTTTCTTAACATGAATACGTCCCGGTCATAGGGTGAAAAGGGGACGGCCTTAACCTCCAGATGACATCTTCACCTCACGCTGAGCGTTTGTTCTCAGTGGTCAAAGGAAAGAGTAACAACAGTTGTCAAGAAACACACACTCCACCTCTGTGGCTTGTGTGTGTGTGTGTGTGTGTGTCACGCCAGGCTGGACAGATATTTTAGGATTTGCCACCTGATCTTTGCTGAGGCAACTATGTGCTCAAGTGTCTCAAGTTCCAAAGGATCAGAGAATGTTTTTGATAACGTAATAATAATAATAATAATAATAATACTCATTTATCTCTTGTTGGGACCCTGTTCCAATAAATAAGTTAAATAAAAAGGGGCTTCATATTAACACGTTAACTGGTGGAACAACACGATTCCCACATTTGCTGTCCAATATGGGGTTAATGTTGGATTTCTGTGAGTTGGGTTTTAGACTGTAAGGTTGCTGGTTTGAATGCCAAGGTTGGGAATGACTGAATACCGTTTGCTCCCCCCGTTGGCAGCCATTATTAACGTGCCCTTGAACAGCTCCTGAAATCCCAAAGTGCTTTGGTAAAGCCGTTAAATGGCTGACAGGAGAGTCAGCTTGGACACGGATCGAACCGGCAGAGGACCATCATCAAGAACAATGATCGTCAAGCAAAACCAAATAATTCAGAGCAGCAGCTTTACTGTGTGTTCAATATGACTTCAGCCAAGGGCGAAGCAAGTTCCCATCCTCATAAAGGTCCCTTTAATTTATCACCACGTGACCCACGCTGTAAACATAGAATAAAGGGTCATAATCGACGTCTCCGTGAACAACACAACATGTGTAAACCCAGTCCCTGCTACTGGTCCTGTCTCAACCTGGGGACACACCTCAAAGTACTTTGGTCCAAAGATTTTTAAATGGATCCCACATGTCATCATGTAGTGATCCTCAGTCCAGGCTCTGTCTGAGCTGACAGAAAGTCAAACACTTCACCCCAGCCTTAGGTTTTTAATGATAATCCATTCATCTGAGGAACACTTATGGACCGTGGAGCAGGTCCATCCAGCAGCAGTCAGTGTTACTGTCACAGAGGCTCCGCCGACTGGATCTATGTTGCATACCCACACTAAGGAACCAATCAATGTGAGCCGCTTAGCTCGGTGCATCCTGGGTAGTGGTCAGTATTATAACTGATTTGAGCCTCCGAGAAGCAGTCTGTGCTCTGCAGAGGGAGGTTTCCTGCGGAGGAGGACTCTTTCCCTGTAACCTGCGGGTAGAAGGGGCATCTCCATTCTGGGTTGGGTGGCCATGTTGCCCCACTCTCACGCCATAGAGTCTGACTATTGACCTGGTACCCTAAACAAGTTTGGATCCCATAGAATAGAACAAAAACCAGTCGGTCTTTACTCCTACTTGGCCATTCATCCATCCATCATCCATCCATCCATCCATCCATCATCCACCCATCCATCCATCCATCCATTCATCAATCCATCATTCATCATCCATCAACCATCATCCATCCATCCATCCATCGTCCATCCATCCATCATCCACACATCCATCATCCATTCATCCATCCATCATCCATCCATCCATCATCCATCCATCCATCATCCATTCATCCATTCATCCATCCATCCATCCATGCATCCATCCATCCATCCATCCATCCATCATCCATCCATCCATCCATCATCCCTCCATCCATCCATTCATCCATCCATCCATCCATTCATCCATTCATTCATCCATCCATCATCCATCCATCCATCCATCCATCATCCATCCATCCATCATCCACCCATCAATCCATCCATCCATCCATCCATCATCCATCCATCATCCATCATCCATCATCCATCATCCGTCCATCCATCCATCATCCATCCATGCATCCATGCATCCATCCATCCATCCATCCATCCATCAATCATCCATCATCCATCCATCCATCATCCATCCATCCATCATCCATCCATCCATCCATCTGTCCCCCTCAGGGTTTTCTTTGTTGTTCAAAGAATGGTACCCTACAGCCACACGTTGTCCACCAGCCTTGAACATCATCACAGTAAAAACCAGTATCCACCCCACACCTGTCCTCAGCTTTTGAGCACCTCCAGGGGGAACTGTCTTCACCAAGATAGAGTAGCATAATGCCTCTGGTCTAGTGTGCATCAGAGAGAAGTCCAACTAGGACAGGTCCACCGTGTCCTAGTTGACCTGTTTGTCAAGCCAGAGACATGTGAGCTACTTGCCACTATGTCCTCCTTTAAATATAACACTGTCCTTAATCGTGGAGCTGGATGCCTCTGAAACAGGCATTGCAGCTTTTTTGTCTCAGTGTTCCTCAGAGGACCAAAAGCTCCAGGTCTGAACCTACTACCCCAAATGGCTAACATCAGGGGAGGCAATTAATCCTGTGGCAGATCCTGGGTTTCTGACAGTCAAGGAGGCCCTGGAGTAACGACGTGACCGACCAGAGAGAGTCCAGAACCCGTATCAGGTATGGACTGATCATAAACATCTCTTCTGTATCTACTATAAATCCTAAACATTACAGCCCTCATCAGGCCTATCCGGGCCCTGTTCTGGGACCATTCCTGTCTACCTGGACACACAGACAAGTCGTGACGAACCCTTTGAGTATGCACTGATCTATCTCCTGTATGAACGTTTGCACAAGTAAGACTGAAAGAATCTGCCTTCGTGTTTTCGTTGTTCCTCTCAATTATCTGATCATACCAGAGATAAAAGAGTTGATATCAGGTCCTACATACATCACTGTCAGCCAAGTGGTCTTTACATGATAAGGCCGTGATCCTGGTTTGGATGGATCAAACCTCTTTGTTGCATCTGAACCCTCATCGTGAAGTGTCCACCTTGCCTAGGTCAAATGGAATGGCAGGAGTGATTAACTTAACGCACGTTTTTGTGGGTGGAGGAAACCACACAGACACGAGGAGAGTGTGGACATAAAACCTGGGATTCGAATTCCCAACCTTCCTGCTGTGAGGAAACAGTGTTGACCACCATGCCTCCGTGCTACCACTAGTCCTAGGAGACTGTAGCTTTAACGTCGGAGCACGTCTTTAGACTTGATGGATTTAGAGACTTTGTGTCAGACAGGTGTCCCCGGGTCAGTCAGTCAGGGTTTTGGGCTTCCTCTCTCGTTCTGTTCTTGGTGCTTCTGCTAGTCTGTCTTCTGTTAACACAGATAAAGAATAAATCACTGTAAAGTGATGAAGTACAGCAGGTCTACATGTGTTTCAGTGAAACCAACAATTAAAGTCAAATTTTGTTAAAGCACAAACTGCTTGATTGTTGATTTACCCCAGACTGAGCAATGTGTGTGAAACAGTTCAAGTCCTGAGTGAAGTCTGGCCTCAGCATGGGCCGTACTGACACTTACAGTAGTATCAACTTGGTTGGAAAGGAAGAAAGAACAGCACCATGTTAATGATTCTCCACTATAAATCTCCAGAGGAAATCAAACTCATCCTTATGGCTCCTTTTTCTTTTAAACTGATTTCAAACTGTAACCATAGTGAGCACAGTGTTTACTGACCAGCTCCAAACTGGAGACCGGAGCATTATTTGGCTCATGGCTGGGCCTCCATTAACCTCAAACTTACTTGCACTTCATGCCGGAGCCTTTTGACCCAAATTTAAACCTCACAGCAACAATAAGAGAGACCAACACTGATATCCTCCTCAGCCTTTATTGTATATAATCACAGAATGCTTCTTCAGGAGAGGCTCCCTAGTTGATTTTTAAGACAAATTATATATGTTTTGACCTTTGAAGTGAGTTAGTTAATCTATCTTTGGAGGTCATTCATTCACACAGGGAGAGATGTTTTCTGGACTTTATTGAACTTTGATGTTCTGCATGGCAGCAGAATACAGGTGAGTACAGGCATCTTCACACACGGTCTTCACGCAGCGTGGTGGGTGTTAAGATGTAGCTCGTCTAGCTCGGGCACCAAACAACAAGCTGGCACCGTCCATGTGATGAACCGTTAACGGGTGCTGTTCAACTCTCGGATTTATCGCTACGTCACAATACGTGGCTGTGACCCATCACAAGCTAGAACAAGCAACACACTTAGTAAGGGAAGAGAGAAAGGACAAACCTACAATATACACACACACACATGCATATATATACACACATATATACATATATGTGATCCGAGTGTGTATTTTCATCATTTGATGCTTCTCCTGTGGTTGATACACACGATACACGAAACGATGTCAACATTCATGGCTGTGCGTTGCCATGGTGATTATACGATCTCCCTGCTTCTATCTTGTGTCTGAAAACCAAAAATGTCCTAAAATAAAACTTGAATCCCTGCTGAGATGGCAGTGGACCCTAATCTAACTGGAGTCATTCAAATGAAGCATGTAAAAGTCATGAAGCATCACAGGACAGAGGCGCATCACTGACACTACAAACTACTCTGAACAGCGTGACCTCTCAGGAGGTCACAGAACAGGCGAGGCTCCCTGTTGTTTACATTGCTGTTTATTTTAATTCCTCAGCAGCGTCTCACCTGTAATCTTGCCTCGCGAAGTACAATCTTTATTTGTGCCGTGACGAGCCGTTCTCCCACAGGAGGAGCAATTAAAGTCTAGGTCAGCTGGAGGCAATTATTTTGACAAAGGGGCCAGGCTGAAACTTCTGGAGCTAAATTAAGAGCCCCATACAGTATGTATATGTATGAGGACATTGAACGCCTCATCACGTCCTTTTAATGCTCCTGGGAGATATGAAACAACTCTGCACAAAACATTTTGTCCTGCTGATGTCCAACCTGAGGAGACCAGAGCTGTTCTGAAGTTTTATGTGACATTACAGAATTAAAAAGCCCCAAACAGCTCACTTTTACCTGTTATACACTATATATAGTCATTGTGTAACATTGTTCTGTACTGACTCATTCTGACCCGTTGTCTCTGTAAATCTGCTCCTTCCATCCTCTCGCTCTTGCCGCAGCTGGAGTGGCCTTCAGGAGTACCAGTACTCCTCCCTGTGGGCCAGCAGTCCGGCTGGAAGGAAGGCCGCAGAGTCTGACTGCTACAGCCCATTCTATTCTATTCTATCTATCTATCTATTCATCCATCCATCATCCATCCATCATCCATCCATCCATCCATCCATCATCCATCCATGCATCCATCTATCTATCCATCCCTTCCAAGCGGCCTTATGTAGTTCAGCCTGTAAAGACACCAATCAAGGTAACATCTGAAACAGGAAACCAACAAGAGAAGTGATGCTGAGATTGACAGGATGAAAAGGAAAAAAATTGAGAAGAGGATGGATCAAAATGTACAAAAAGAACAGATTTATTTATTGAGAGGGGGTGGGGCTAAAGCTGACACACAACAAAAACCAGGATGTCCATTTGCACCTCATAATGCATTCTGGACTGTTCATAAACCTCTATCTGCACGGACATAGCCTGTCCCTCTGTGTGCTGCTGTCAGCCGCTGTGTCAGACACGTTTCCATCAAAGGATGAGTCACGTAGGCTCGTCTGTCACCCAGTATATGTCAAGTTCTTTATAATACCTTCCTGTTGTTGGAGCTTCACCGTTCTTGGTGTTTTTAGACCTTTACGGTTGAACGTTGTAACATTTGTTGGCCATGCAAACTTCCCCGTACGTGTAGAGGCTAAAACTTCCTCCAACTTTGACTTGGGAGGAGTACAGATTACTGCTGTAGCTTCATGAGGTGGATTTATGTGTACCGCTGTGTGTTACTCATGGACTCATGGGTTTTTGCTCCTTGGTGATTGGAGAGCTTCAGGCTGCATGAAGTGACCATGTGTAAATACATTAAGCTCCATCTTTCACTGATAATCTAAGGTTCAGTTATACTTCAAAGCGGACCTGTACATAGACAGAGTTTGGGCTAATGTGCTAAATTTAAAAGTGAGACCATAATCAAAATGATCATCAAAATTTCACCCATCTAAAGGTTTATGAATTAAATGAGTAATAGAATTAGAATTTTTTTTCTGGAAACCAGTTTGAGAGATTAACACACATACAGAGTGAAAAAAGGAGAAAGGAGAAGGCAAAGATCAGATAATGGAGAGGATTTTTTCATGGTAAATGACAGTGAAGACACAACAGCAGCAACACTGCATTCATTTGAATTCATCACACATTCTCCCTTCCTCTCCTACTCTGACTCCTTTATCAGTTTGCACGTCCAGTATTTCACAGTTCATAGGTCACACAGAGTGAAATTTATGACATATTGATTTTTAATGCATCGGTCTGATTTTGAGTTTAAACGTGGTCAGAATGATAACAAAGGCCAAGCCCCTCCCTCCTGCACCTCAGGTGCCTTTCCAAGCCCCTCCCACCACAGTAGGCTCAGAATTTACACAGTAACCATAACAACAGTCTTCAGGCATTTACAGCATCAGGTGAAACGTAGACACAGGTTCTCATGTCTGAAGATACTTCCACCATACACACACACATACACACACACACACACACACACTAGTAACGTCTCTCTTAAAAAGTGGAGCTCTAAACCACAAATAAACTTGAATTAAAGCGAAGATGAAATTTTTCGTGTCCCTGTAGTCGTATATTCTAACGTATATATAATATACGTACCTTTTCATACATAATGTTTTCATTGGCTCTTCAAACATTGTTATGAATGAGCTGTAAATGTTATGTCACATTTTTTTTGTATCATCCTCATGTTTCCTCTTGATCTGTTTGGCTGCATGCTATAATACACACACACACTCTCACACACACACACCATGTGTTCCTACTGTTATAATGAGGCTTACATGTCAACAAAGACACAGACTCACCGTTGTCACTAAACAGACGTGTGTACGGTGTAAGCAGCCAACAGAAAGGATTGCATAACCCAAAACAGCAGCAGGTCTGATAGGGGACGCTGCAGATCCAGATCCAGATCCAGATCCAGATCCAGGCCACGAGGAATCAGAGGGAGGAAACGATGAGTCTGCTATCACATGATGGTGGCTTCATGGGTGAAACGAGGGGCTGTTGTTGCAGTTTTTTTCATTGTAGAAACGTTTCTAACTCCATTTCTAGCTCCTTTTTTATCTCCACAAATATTTCTTCCCACATTACTCTCGTGAAAATGGATTTCATTGGACCGTCTGTCAGTAAATATTAGATTTATTTGTCCGAGTGTAAAATGGAGCAAAGATTGTGTTCTTGGTGAAATTCATTAAACACTCACAGAGAGTTTGTCTGATGGTTGAATTGTACAATAAGTCACCGTCCTACAGGAGGAAGGATTTAGGATTTTACTGTTTTCAGTGAGTTGTTTTCTGGTGATTGTTAAATAATGGATAACTTCCATTATTTTTGAGGTTTTTGTAGCAATAGTGTAGTCATTTTTAAAAATGCAAAGCCCCAGGGGCTTGTGGGTATGATCCAACAGGCTGGAGGTTAAATCTGCCTGAACAGACAACATCGGGGGAATAAAATCCCACAGACGATGCAGTAATAATCGAGTCGAGTTATAAACAAGTTATAAACAAGTCTTAACGTGCCCTGTGCTAAATATCTTCATAGTTTATATACAGTAGTTGATATAGTTTAATGAGGGATGCTGTTAAAACTCCTCTGTTTACTATTTTGCATATGAGATAGATAATCTGATGAAATGATGATGTGAGTGAGAGCTCCGGTCTGAGTGCATTGAGACGTCGGCGGTTCTGTCGATGCTGAGCGGTTAAACCTTATTGATCAGATCAGGTGGAGTGGAGGGCCGGGGATCCACCGAAGGTCCTTTTGGTCAGTTCCAACGCCGCGTAAACACGTTCTATATTTTTGGATCTAAAACTCAGAAATTGAAATATTCATTTGTTTGTTTGGTGCAGCTGTGAGACGGAGCGTTACGTTGGATGTGCAGCATGGAAGCACAGGAGCGTCTGAGCCTGAGCAGACGAGAGCCAGATTACAGTAAGTAATCTGGACATGGAGACGGAGTCCAAATCCCCTCCTGCTGACAGACAGAGGAGAGAGAGAGAGAGCACGAGGGCTGGAACTGAAACAAAAATATTCTTTAAGGACATTTTCTTCATTCAATCTACAGTTGTGAACATTGATTGAAGTGAAATGTCATTTTTTAATATTAAATATTGGAAAATGACTTAAAGATGGAGAAATAAAGAACAGCAACAACAGTCCTTTATTGATCCCCCCACTCTGCATTAACCCATCAGAACTATAAGACGCAAACACACACACAAACACACACACACAAGGGGAATAGCAAACTCCACACAGAAAGATGTGGACGTCCACCCTGGGGTTCGAACCCACAGCCTTCTTGTTCTTATACTTCAAGCCTATTTGGTAGATTTACACATTAAACACTGAGCTTTCTTCAGTTCTGGATCAGACATTGTAGATTGGTTACTTAAAGATATAAAAAAATATATAAAATATGTAATAAAGTGAAAGTCCAAAGCGTCTGAATCTTCTCGTGCTCCTTTTCATCACACAGCGGCCTGTTATACACACACACACACCGAACCTCTCAAACACGTCAGCATGGCCGTCAGCATCCTTAATCTAACCATGAGGCCGGATGACTTTGTGAGATGAGAAGATCTGATTTTGTTTTTGTGTTTAAATCTGGGAAATGATGACCTATGGGTCACACAACGCATGGTTTGTTTTAAATAATGACAGCTTGCCACATTATCTACACAATTCTATAAAGCTAAAACAAATAAAGCATGTGATTTGATTATCCGGCAGAGAAACGGTTGCTGTGGAAACATCATGCCGGGAATATTTTGGAGCCTGTGCTTCCAATCACTGCTGTGATTTTCCACATAGCTTCAGCAGATACCAGACAAGACAAACATTTCCTTGCTTGGTAGAACTTAAACGGAGGAAGACAATGCTGCAGACGCTCTCTCTCCCTCTCTCTCTCTCCCTCTCTCGCTCTCTCCCTCTCTGTCTCTCTCTCTCTCCCTCTCTCTCTCTCTCTCTCTCTGTCTGTGTGTTTACAGTGCCATAACAGAGATACATGAGCTTGTTAAGATCAGTTCAGCTACAGTGAGACAGGTTAGACCATATGTTTGGAAGTCCCCAAGACAGGCAAGTCCAACAATAAGTCACAAGCCGAGACCGACAGGATACACTCTTATTAGTTCAGTTGGTATAAATAAATGAGCATCTTCATCCTGGAGGGAGAATTTACTTTAGTTCTATACCTGTAATGGTGTTTTTGTTTCAAATCAAAGAAAAAAAGAGGATGGGTCTGGTACAGGTACAGATCTTTTCTTCTTCTGTTTCCAATAGCAGGTCTGACTGTCTATCGTTAGAAGAAATGAATACATACACGGTGTGATGTAAGTGAAGATCTTTTTTTCTTTAATTACTTCCTGTCATCTCCCTTATGTCTGTTTTTTTTACCTCCTAGTTGTTACTCACCTGTGGTTCCATGTTCTGGACTGATCCTGATCAATATGAATAAATCTGTATCGCTCCTTCTCCACATATAAAGTCTTAACACTGTAATATAAACATTTTTGGGATAGTTTAGATAGTTATGACTGAATTATTGTTCCTTCATGTTGCAGTCTTTGACAGCATCCATCCATCTGTACATCCTCCCCACAACACCCTTCATTCCAAGCGTTTACGTGTGGTAATCACCAATTGATTGACTATTGAACGCCCACTCATTTAGAATGAAGTGGTTTTCATCAACAGGACTCCCACAGCGTACGATCAAAGTGGATTTCATACACACCCGTCATCGGGGCAGAACTCAGGAACGCAAAATATAAGAAAACAATAAGAGAATAAGAGAATATTGAAGACTGGACCCCAAAAGAGAGAGATTCTTTCTTTTTTATTGCAAAATTGCCTCCTTTGTCACATGAAGACCAAAAGTGGAAGAATGTTTTTCTAAATGTGAGGTACCAACATCTTCAGGATACTTGAAAGGAATCCAAACTTACAGAGGGATAATAAAGTGATCGTACGGAAGCATCGCCGTGGTTCCTGAAGCGATGCGGCGCCTCGGCCTGTCTGGCTGTAACGTAGGTTGTAGTGCTTCGGGATTTGACCCCCGAGGTCCTGTCAGATGTCCCTGGTGGGTCCCTGGTGGGTCCGTGGCTCTGTGTCCTCCTCCACACTAACTGTCCAATCACACACCGCTCATGCTAATAGTCCGTATGCCTGGCAGCCACTCTGCACGGCACTTCTTGTTCTGTCAGCTCTTCATCTGCTGCTGAAGCCTCCTCTACCTCTCTTACAGTCAGTGCTCTTTGTGTGGCATTTATAGAAACTGATCTCCCACAGTCCTCCGCTCCATGTTCATGGACTCTGCTTGCTTTGTGAGAGCAGCGTGTCCCTGACTACCACAGCTTGTCCTTACTGAAGTGACTTTTCTCTTTACTCAGGGTCAGACTGCAGCTCTTCCTCCTCAGGTCCTACGAGGACTTCATCCAGTCCACACCCCCATCTCTCCCAAGGTTCCTTTGATGTTCTCCTTCCTGTTTTTTTGGGGTGTTTGTCCTCGTGAAGAGCTCTGGGTTGGGTCAGCAGCTGTTGTTGTCTTTGTGCTGGCCTGTGAGGCCTTTGAGACGGTGGATGGACTGGGCCAGACTAATAAACTGGACTTGACTCTTCAGTCTCTTCAGAACTTCAAGGTTGCTGGTCATCGTGAGTCTTCTGGTCTGACATGACCGATTACATCATCAGGACAATACATTGTAATGTTTGCCTCCCATTCACCCGTTCACACACTGTTCATTCCTTATGAGAGCTCATCCACTGTGGGAGTGGGCCACGTCCCCCCGATGGACGCCTCGTTTGCTCTCCTCATATCGAGGTACTTCCTGACGCCGACCTCGTCTTTTTTTGGAGAAACTACCACAGGATTTTGTTTTCCTGCTTCCCTTTGATGGGGGTCTCAGAGGATGTGGCCCAGAGGTTCATTTGCTCGTTGTTCAGCGTACCGACCCCTCCCATTTAGTATAACCTGTTATAACCTCTCCGTCCGTAGCCGTTTTCCTACTGAGCGTTGGATGTCCGTGGACCTGTGTCACTTTGCTTCTGCGTGATGTTTTCTTATTTGGCATCTGAACTCACCGTTTGCAGGTAGAGGGACCTTGGAGGTGTTGGGGTACGAGAGTCTACTAACTTCCTGGTCCCAGCCCGGCAGGTTCATCTTAGCAGTCAGACTGAGCGTCCATCTTTCCTGACCACCTGACTTATCTCTCAGACTCTCAGATTTAACCCCCAACCTTAATGAGTGCTGCCACACAGTGTCCCTTAGTGATGACATCATCAGTGTAGGACATACAGGTCACAGAAGAACATGCCAAACATACAGAAAATCTTATTTCATCCTGAGACACTCAGCTGAAAGGACGATGTTCGAAATATCTCACACCTGTTTCTCCCTCTCTGTCCTTAACACACACACACACTCATAAATACACACACATAGCTACATAAAATTGCAGGGTCACAACTTGTCACCTATATTTTTTGTCACGCACAAACACAGTAATAAAAAGCAAACACATGTTCTCACACACTCGCTGCCATGGAACGTCCACGCTTGATTTGACCCTGTTGGGTGTAAACAAACCAATGATGAATGGGCCAGCAGGGGCCGAGCGGCCGAGGGGCCGAGGGGCCGAGGGGCCGAGCGGCCGAGGGGCTGAGGGGCCGAGGGGCCGAGGGGCGGGGCTTCACTACTACTACAAATGCACTTAACCCACTTACACACACACACACACACGTCCATGCACATAAATATCTGCACATGCTTTCAGTGACGTGGTAATGTGTAATCCACAGATGGGTGTGTGTGTCTGTATGTGTGTGTGTGTGTGTGTGTGTGCAGGCTGCCCTACTTCCCAACACATCAACACGTCAATACTCAGTAAATTACATCCAGTGCTTCCTCTTTCACTCCAATGGTGAAGTGAAGGTGGTGACCTCCGGTTCAGTCACATGGAGAAAACATAAATACAAACAATGCCAAAACAATCTCTCTCTCTCTCGCTCTCTCTCTCCCTTTCTCTCTCTCTCTCTCTCTCTGTGTGTGTGTGCTGGTTATAACCGTTCATGTAACTGTGTATGAACGTCTATATACTGGCCTGTACTGACAGATGTTCAGTCTGGTTTGTGCTTGTTGTTGAGTGTTTGCGAGTTTTTTTTTGTGTGTGTGTGTCTATGTGGTTTTATTACTGAAATAAGCATCAATTACAACACATTAAAACATTAAAGGTGCCATATTATGCAAAATGCACTTTAGAGCGGTTTTCTAACAATAATATTCATCCCCGGCCTGTCTACAATCCCCCCTGGTATGAAAAAATTTCATCCTCTCCCTTTTTTGCTTTCTCAGTCTTTAGAAAAATGTGTGCTCAAACAGCCCGTTTGCATAATGAGGGGTTAGTGACGTCACCGACGCGCAAGCCACCTCCCGCCAGGTTGGTGGCACCGCCCCAGGTGAAGGTTTTCTACGCCCGAAGAAAGTTTCTAAACGGCGCCATTTTTTTCCGCTCGCTAACATTCGCTCCGGTTAGAACAATGGCGAATGTACGACCTGGAACAAGCGGTCGCTCTGTTGTTGGCTGCACAAACGAGCACCGAAGTCGTTTTAAACCTCGTCGAGGGTTTTGAGGACTCAATGGGTGGATTTTATTTTTGATGGGAATGTACCCAAGGCAGCTCCCAAAGTGCCGTATGTGTGTGTTCACCATTTCACTTCGGACTGTTTTCTCAACGAGGGACAGTAAAAAGCTGGATTTGCTACATCTCTGAGGATTAAGACTGGATCGGTACCAACTGTCCGTGGTCCAACTCCAAACGTGGGAGCTG
>OMNV01003671.1:3050-16217 GCA_900303265.1 Brotula barbata
TCCCCGCTCTCCCAAACCATCATTCCCCGCATGGAACTCAATGGCGTGGTACGCGGATCCCGCTATCACAATGCTCCTGAGGACAACTCAGCCGACAGCGACAGCTCCTCAGAGGAGGACGGGACTATGGCCAGCTGGTGTCATTGCAACCTGACGCCGGACGGCCTGCTTATCAAATGCGATAACTGCCGGTAAGGAAAAGCAGAGGCAGCCCATTGAGATCCTGGAGCATCTTCGTTTTGCTTTCTGATCAGTTAGGCTCTGTCTATTGTCACTTTAAATAATAGACACATTTACTCTTCTCCTTGTAATGATGATTTCAATGAAGTCAAAGTGGTTATGCTTGGTTACAAATGTGATTCCAAGTGTACTCCATCAAAACCCCTTTGCATTGTCTGGTAATGAGTTTTATTTTTGTTTTTTGATTTCAGGGGACTGGATAGGAGGAAAGGAGCAGAAAGCCAACACAGAAAGTCAGAACATGTGTCAGGTATGTTTATTTTTCAATAATTGTTCATTCTCACATAAAGCCGTTTGTAACTGTGCTAAATGGCTTTTTAGTGCAACATTATTTCTATGCAAGTTGATTAACGTGCCTGTGTCTTCATGGCAGCTGGAGAGAGCAGTGCTACAGAAAGTGGGGATGAGGAGGTGTCTCCCTCCACCATCTCCTACACCGCCACCCAGCACACACCGACCAGCATCAAACTTACTGTTAATCGGGTTAAAAGGAGTAAATCTAAAAAGAGAAAGAAGAGTACAGAGAAGGCCCGAGGAACACCCAAGGGCAAGAAGGTCAAGGTATGCAAGCTCTTTTAAGCTGGATGGTTTTATTATAGTTCTGCTAGATGTCAACTATGAAACTTTTTGACAGGAGGTTCTAAGCACTTGGACTTTAAATAGGTTGATGTTTTAATATTACTTAAATGCTTTTGACCTCAATGAGAATACATTAGCTGTTTGAATACTGACTGAATATTTTTCCTTCCTAAATATTGTATGTTTTCCCCCTTCAGGCCTTCAGAGAGGGTTCTAGAAAGTCCATGAGGATGAAGGTAAGATATGAGTTAACCCACAGCTTCGTTTAAGTGACAGAAAAAGTTAAAGTTAATGTTCTTGCCTGTTAGATCAAGACATTATGAACCACCGTCACTGTGAATGGTCTCCAGGCTCCTGGAAAAAAATGAATGTATTATGCAACAATAAGCTCAGTTTAACAGAAAGTATGCAAACAGTATGAGCATGTTTTTTTTTTACCTCTGTAGACAAGCTGCTTTTCTTTGAATTTTGTTTTTATTAGCTTTCACTCACGATGGAATGCCACCTCTGTCCCCTGACTCCAGATATCCTTTAGAAAGCAAGTTTTAGTTTTAAACCCAGATCATGAATGTTTAAATTGTATATTCAATATTGACATGAACAACATGTCCATCATTAGTTTAGGAAGGTTGGGTCTGCCTGTTGTGCCTTAGATGAAGAACAGATTACATTCGTTTAATAATTAATGCAGAAATTCCAAAGGGTTGACTGAAGTCTCTGTAAAATCATGTCCCCACTCAGTTGCTGTGGTCACAAATTGCACTCTCCGTTTTTTCTAGAACTCAACTACGGAGCTTAATGTGCTGGACGAGAACACAGCAGAAGGCTGGGAAAGCAAGATTCGCTTGTGGACGGATCAGTATGAGGAGGCCTTGGCCAACCAGTACAGTGCTGACATCCAGACGCTGCTTCAGCTTCATCGGGCAGCCAGCAGCACTGTCTCAAAAAATGAGAGCAGCACCACAACTTCTCCTTCAGCCACACAGCTCCATGTTTCTGCCGACACCATGGACACCATCAACCGCACTGAGCTGGCCTGTAATAACACAGTGCTTGGCTCGCAAATGCAGGTCAGCCAGAGTCCTTGAAAGTTTGGACATTTTTACAGTTCTCCCACTTCTACCACACAGTTGCTTTCTAAGTGACTTATGTAAGTGGAAGTCATTCAGTAGCAACTGTATGGTAGATGAAAACCTTTACATTAGAAGATTAGAAAACAGATAAAAACATGAAACTGGTAACCGTTGGCTTCTAGAGTTCAATTGTACCACATTTTTAGGCCAGTATTTAAGGACAAGAGCATCTCATAACAGGGTATTTGATATAATTTTGGTCGTAGCGAGAACATCTTTTATTTTTGTAAATATGTAACATCTCTATTATGTAGATGAAAAAAGTGACTCAAATATTACGGTAGAAGCCCTGACACATAACATAACATACCTGAGTAGGTCACACCTTAACAGGAGGTTAAGGTGATTATACCTCCATATCCTGATTATCTTTGATAACCTGCAGGTGATAATGAGCAATTTGTATATTACTGTCCCAAGCTCCAGTTGGGTCGGGTAACCCGGGTGCAGAAACACAGGAAGATACTGCGAGCAGCCAAGAACCTGGAGCCAGATACCCTCATCATTGAGTACCGGGGAAAAGTCATGCTCAAACAACAGTTTGAGGTCAATGGGCACTTCTTCAAAAAGTAAGAAGCCACACTGGCTTGTCAACGTGTGTTAGGACCAGTATTGGAGATTGACTAGCTTTGGTAGAAAAGCTTCTAACTGAACTGCTCTTTTCTATTTTTTTTGCTTGCTGCTAAAAATTTAATCTTTTCCCTTGAAGTAGCTTCATTGTAGTTAGCAATACTTAAAGCTCATCAACTACTATTAAGAGAGTAGCTTGGTTATAGCTGAACTACTTTTTTTAATCCTATAATTAATTCTTCATTCTTGTTGGATTTTTCAGACCCTACCCTTTTGTGCTGTTCTACTCAAAGTTTAATGATGTTGAGATGTGTGTTGATGCACGGACCTTTGGAAATGATGCCCGTTTCATCAGGAGATCCTGTACACCCAACGCTGAGGTCAGCCATTGAATTTTTCCTTTTCCTCTAGTTGCCATGGTGTAGTAGAAACAACAGATATATGAACTCTCCCGTTAGTGTAGAGCAAAGCTGTGTCAGCTTGATCTGTTTCCCATAAAGAGAAATCTTGTATCATCTCACTCTTCCCTAGGTTCGGCATATGATTGCAGATGGCATGATCCATCTGTGTATCTACGCACTCAGTCAAATCACCAAGGATGCTGAGGTCACCATTGGATTTGACTACGAGTTCAATAGCTGGTCAGTGTTCTGCATCTGTCATTAAAAAATTTTCTTCTAATGAAAATCTAAAATTCATGAAGTACAAAGTACAAATACTGCGTAGTTAATCATATTCAAATGGAAATGGAAATTTTGGCCACAAAATTACCAAATCGTCTGTGTGATTTAGTCAAATATATGATAATGTGAGTAGCAGTAGTATTACTTATATTGAGGTAAGTACAGTTTCCTAGCAGCTGCCCTGTGGGAGTAAATCAGACACGCTAGAATAAAGTGTGCTTTGTAGATTGTAGATGTGTCATACGATGTAATCACAAAAATATGCAGGTACATGAGCCAAATGTGCTGCAGTAAAGTGTGTCATTATTTTACTTCTGTCTGATCCTTCATTTATTGTGCTTGTGTTTAACAAGAAAGCATACTGACCTGGTACGACTACCTCTTGGTAAAACGGCCATCATAGTTAGGGACTGTTGTTTAAGTACAGTCTTTAACACAAGTATATGACAAGGGCCACCCCACCAACATACCACGAGAAAATAATCACAGTTCAAATAGTAATTGCAGTATGTGTCGTAATAATTGTAGTTTCAGTTGACAAGTAGAATTTTTTTTGTTCAGCTATAACTTGTTTTGAAGGAGTGTGAGTGCACATTCTAGTATCGCTTGTGAAGGAGAAATTATTTTTTCCATTTCCTGTTCATTCAATGAAGTAGTTTGATTTGTTGTCGTAATGTAATATGCTGTCTGCTGATTTGTCTTATTTAGAAATTTTCTTCAATGTAATTATTATCTACTTTTTGCATAATAAATTACCAGCAACTACAAAGTGGACTGTGCCTGCCATAAGGGAAATCAGAACTGCCCTGTGCAGAAGCACAACCTGAGCCCCAGGGAGAACTTGCTAAGCTCCCCCTGCCTCCCACCTCCCTCCCCTTTGTTGGGGGCTGAAACCCGGCGAAGAAAGGCCCGTAGAAGAGAGCTGGAGGGTTGCATGGCTGATGAAACGAACCAGACCTTTGTCCAGCACTCAGAGGCCAAAGAACTGCAGGGGACCAGTGACGCAGAGGTGTGTTCTCTTGTTTACGTGGAATAGGGGAGAAACAAGGATAATACAGAGATGATGACTTTCCACACTGTCACATACCCGAGAAGGAAACGTTAAAGAGAGCTTGATCAACAAAGAACATTGAACAGCCTAACCACAGTGGTGCGATGCATAAGATGTCCTCATTTGTCATTTTTCTGTGCATTGAAGGAGAGATTGATGGATGAAATGAAGTTGGAAGAGGGCGAAGAAGTGGATGAAAATGGAGTCACCATATCCAGTAAAAGAGTATGTTGTTTTAATTATCTTCCAGTGAAAGTACTATGCTAATCTGATGTCTTATGTGGTGACCCAGTTGCAGAAGTACCAAAAACATCATTTAAACAATGAAGTAGCTTCATACATGTTTCATGTCTCTGCTCATTCCTGTAGGCATTTAATAACCTTGAAAGGAGGAGGAGGAGAGTAGGAGGAGCAGAGGTGAAGGAGGAGTGTGTGGAACCTGAAGATGGGACAGGAAATGCCTCTGGGCAAAACACCCCCATGCCCCACAACACAGGAGTCGGGGTTAGCACACGGCGAACCACCTACACAGTGGTCAGTGTGAGAGAAGAGATTTCTTTTCTTTAATTGTCAGCCATTTTTGGCAGTGTATTTAATTTATCTTTCATATTCATATAATATTTTACAGGAACCATCACCTGTGGAAACAGAAAAACCCTCTTCCTCTCCAAACCTGTCTGCCCCCCTTGCCCCGCCTAAACCAGCACGATCCAACAAGCCTCGGCCCAAAAGCCGGATCTCTCGCTACAGATCCAGCTCTTCGCAGCGCGCCCGACGGCAGCGGCAGGCCCTTGCCCAGCAGGCAGCAGCTGCCGCAGCTGCTGCGGCTGCCGCAGTGGCAACAACACCAGCAGCAGCTGAGCATGGTGCTGGTTTGGATGAGGAGGGATCCCAGGGTCCATTTGGTTCTGAGCAGGGTCTGGGTGAAGGCAGCCTGGGGGCCAGTTATCTCCTAGATGGAGACAGTCACGGCTCAAGCTGTATGAGTAGAAGCAACTTACGCTACCCCAAGACCAAGAAGGTTAGAGGACATGACATTTTCTACAGATGAATTCAAAGATGTTGGTTGTGTTGTATTGTCAAAATTTCATGTGCTCTCACATCAACAATGCTCTTCTTGGTTACACATTTGTGAGATGTTCCTACTTGAACTCAAAATTGTCACAGCTATGATACCTTAAAGCGAGCCAATTGCGGGATGCATTGGCCTTTGAGTGTCCCGATTTGGAATGAGGGGACTCACCCTGGACAACATGTCTATACATTTCTTTGGGTTATTTATTTATTATTTAGCAGTTCCCAGAATTCAGTCCTGTCATACATCCATATGTATGGAGACATAACACTACCGTTTTTCCATGGTAACTTTTTGATAATGATTTGAAGGCAGATCACAATGCAAAACAAGGCTATGAATTTGTCAACAGAATTTTGCGGCCATTGCATTGCTAAAGCCCATTAGTTGTATATAGTGTGCGCCGTAATGTCGCTAGTACAGAACAGAGAAACGAGACAGCGTCTTAAAATCCACGCAGGGCAACAAGTTTGCATCTTGTAATTTGGCCACATAAGGGTCATTAACGATGATGAGGCCCAGTCTACAACACCGAAGCTGAGACTAACTGACAGAATTAATAAGATATCCTCAAGCTTTTTGATTTTCAAAAACGTACGTATCTTTATGCACTTGAGGATGACCAATAAACAGTGTATTGTCAGCTATAAAGTTATTTGTGTCATTGATGTTGAAGATCTGTAAGTTGAATCGTTACTTCTTTTTAATCCTTCCGGATTAATAAAGTATCTATTTATTTATCTAATCGGTATTCTTTTCCTCAATTCTAGTACCTGGTGACAGAGTGGTTAAATGACAAGATTCCTGGAGGGGATAAGGTCCCACAAGAGGTGCTTGTTGAGCGCCCCATGCGGATAACCACTGACCCCACGGTGCTGGCCACCACTCTCAACATGCTGCCAGGCCTCTCTCACTCATCGCTCATTTGCACCGCTCCGAGGCACTATGTCCGCTTTGGTTCACCCTTCAACCCCGAAAGACGGAGACCACGTCCACTCCAAATGGACGGCACATATGGCTGTTTCAAGAAGGTGAGTGCCGGCCTCTGAAGAGTGGACTTGTCAGTTTATATGTCTGCAAATTATTGTCGAGATTCAATCTCATTTTTGTCAGTTCTCTGATAATACACGACCTTTATTGCTGTCAACATGAGATTCCTGTCTTGGGCATTGAATGTTGGAGGCTGAAGTTGGTATGTGAGGAATGAGAGCAAACAGATTTGTGGACATGGCACCCTCCTTTTCACACCTATGTGCCCCTGGCCAATAACTGGAAAATAGGAGTGGCAGCTGGAATGTTTGTTTTGATAAGTTCCAGAGAAAAACAGCCCCTCGTCTGAAAAGAGCTTTTCATTCCACTTTCAAAACTGCCTGAATAGCATGTAACAATGAAGATTAGATTCAAGTGATTGTGTAGAAAACTAAATGAAAGTTCCTTTTTGTGTTTTTGTGTGTCTTGTTGCAGAGATGGATCAAACAAGTGGAAGATGAAAGCTGTTCAACCAGTGTGGGGGATGGAACAGAGTCCACCTCCTCCCAGCAAAGTACCAGCAGCAGATCGACACCCAACCCCCTGTCCAATGGTACGTTCATACTGGCAAAATGCAACCGTTGCCACATACAAATATGAATAGTATTTATCAAAACTCGAAATTACATTTTCTCCCAGTCTGAAATGAATCATCCCAAAGTCATCTTTACCGTTCCATCACTGTAACTGATAGTTTTTATATACACACATCTTGCACTGCTACAAAAAATGAATCCATGACTCAAAAATACTAACAAAACAACAAGTCAAGGGATGGGGGGAGGAGGGGGTATATCTGCTTCAATGGGAAGGCAGGAAGCAGAAGGGAAACAGTTTCAAATTTGTATGAATGTCGTTATGTGGTATAGAAATAAAGAGATAAAGATGTAGTCTGTTTGAGTTAAACCCCAATTTTAACTTGATATGGTCGTACAACACTGATTTTAGAGACAATCAACACGCCACACACAGTTCACAAAAACTGACTGTCAGCTTCTCAAATTAAGCTCCTTAGCAAAACTAATGTCAAGGCTGTTATTGGTTTGTATCATGTAGGTGTATCTAATCTGTGCAAGGTGTTAACAAACTGCTATCTTATAAAAGTGATTTTTTTTTCTTCTCCAGAGCTCAATGCCCCCTTCAAGAAGCGCCGCTCGAAGTATATGGTAGAAATGACACCAGCACCCTCAGGCCACCTGCTTCGCCCACTGTCACCCATTACACCGCCCCTCCCAGAGGACTCCCTGCACCCACTGCTCAACACCCCCTGTGGCTCACTGCTGCCCAACGGCCTGCCGTACTCACCCATGCCCTCACTGCCCACGAGCCGCTGCAATACACCTTTGCAATTTGAGGTAAGCAACCAGTTGCAGTGCTCCCACTCACTCCTCAAACGGAGATTCACAAAAGAATATTTTGACCTTAAACCGTCAGAGCTCATTTTAACTAGACCGAAACACAAATCGACCTTCTATACCCAGGATGCTTGCATGCACATTAAAACTGATTACACTGTGATTATTGCATTAAATGACTGTTTTAAGTCCTGTCAAATCAAAGTTTGCTGCAGCCAGTCCCATTTTGTGTGTGTTATTAATATTTTGGACTTGACAGAATTCCTTCCTGGTTTTAGGCTCCTGCTGTACCTGGATGGGTTATCTAAATGTGATTAACATGTGAAAGAATTTGTGTTTGATATGGTGAATAATCTAACAGCCTTCACTTTTATCTCCAGAACATATCATCCCCTGAGGCATCTCCCCTTCACCGATCAGACTCCATCTCTCCTGAGGTAGGCACTTATTTCCCCTTCACTGACAGTTAAAGGTTCAGTGATTTTGGATTATTGCTGCAAAATGATCACTGCATATTGCTTCTTAAATGTACCAAATTGTTTAATTTCCTCCTTCCTGTTCTCTTTCTATCTTGTTTCCACCTTCAGCCATGTCTTCAGACAGAATTTGACGTCCTTCGACCCCAGTTCCCCGACCTCTCACTCCCCTCCAGCTTAGAGAGCCCTGTGCCTATGACCACAGAGGACTTCTCCTTATCTGGAGGGGTCCCAGGCCATGATACTCAGGGCCCATCATCCTGTCCCAACTCAGACCTAGCCTCCCACAACAGGGAGCAGGGCTTCAGGACAGAGTTCAACCTCATATACACATGCTCACCCCTCAATGCAAATCTGGGGAATCCAGTACACTCGGACCTACGCCTCTCTCAGTCAGAAGGAGGTTTTTCTCCAGCAGAGTCCTTCCACAGCTCCATAAGTGGTCAGGGGCTGCTCGGTGACGTGGGCCCTGGCTCCATGTCACCCTATGGCGACCCCCATTATGGGGGAGGCTACCCAGACAGTGGCACGCCCCCTCACACCAGCAACCCACCGCAAAAGAAGAAGGCAAGTTTTCCAGATCATAATAATAACTTAATGGCCTTGTTAAAATGTTTGAGTAGTTTTCTTTTCCAGGTAAATCTTCAGGAATCTTTTTTTCTCAAGCATGAATGATTTTGCGTGTGATACATGCAGATTAAACAGAACAGACCTCATGATGTGCTTTTCCCCTTTTGCTCTGTGTTTGCTTCGTGTTGAATACATTAATTTGGTCCCTTGTGTTCGGTGATCAAATCCAAATCAAAAGGCATGTAAAAAAAAAACATTTGACCAATTTGCCACGTAAGTGTCTATCTGAAATGATTTCAACTCTCTAGCTTCCACCCTTCCTTCCCCTCCCCCCTCCTCTCCCTCAGTCCCTTTCCTACCCCTCACTGCTCCTTGACACTTTTTGCCAAGTCTCTCTTCCACTTTTCTTCCAAGGCAGAGGGCCAACCAGCATACCATTAGTCTGCTGACAGGGAAGCCAGATTACCAGGCTATAGCTGTAAGACGTGAATACAAGCCAGTACAAAATATGGTGAATATACTCCCTACAAATACATCTTTAGAAGTGTGCATGTAAATATTGTTTTTACATCTGCATACAACACCCACCCCACGCTCTTACAGCTCCGCCCCTTACGCCCCTCTTCAAAACCTACATTGAATTCTATAGTTTTGACAGAAACTTTCAGTTATTATCCCATCTCTTATCAAATTCATTGAAGTGTTTTTAGCTTCATCCATTGCCTTTAACTGAAGAGGCTAATGGCTCATGAATTCTCATATGGGTGTCAAGAAGTCCATGTATCTTTGTTCCATTCCATTCATGGCTCTTTGCAGGGTTTGGTCAATGGCCGATTCATCGGTTTTATTGCAGTGCTGTGATATTTTGGACATATCGGGCGTTCAGTTATCAGGTCTGAGGGCCAGAGGGTCGATTCAAAAGATGATCTTTTGAAAGACATCTCCTCATGAAGTACTCGGAATTGACATTCGTTACTAATTTACAAAGTAAAAATATTGAAGAACAAAATGCTCAAAATGTCAACTTCCAAAGTACTTACTGTACATTTTAATGAAAATATACTATTGGAAATATAATTGCCTATCGCTACTGTTGCTTTGTCTACAGAATCAAGTACCGTGGGTCAGTCAAAAGAGAGACTAATTAGTCAAGATTTTAGTTAAAAGGAAGCTGCTGACCCACGGGCCGACAGCCTAACAGAGCCGAGTCAACTAATTACATAATTGTTCCAATGTATTTCGTCCATTTGGTCTAAAAATGACATTTTGTCATCTGTGTCCCCTCCAACGCTGCTGCTGCTGCTCAGCTCCATTTGCTTGAGTACTTTCCATGTGTAATGTAAGAGTTGCCACGGTTTGTCACTCATCGTCCCGCATAAATTCTTGTATCTGCACTATTGATTTTCGTCAAGTACAGCTGTAATTTTTTCTCTGATTAAATGCAAGATGTCCTCATCTGTCTACTCAAAACGCAGCATGCCCCCGTGAACAGTCGTCAGGTGTTTCACGTCCAGCTTGAAACACTCGATGTCATGTGCTACAAAACCTCCAGGTCTGTTTCCATTGCAGTTTGTTAAATTACCTTTTGATTGACTAGCCGCAAAATCTACCACAAGTGAGCATAAAATTACCTTTTTTGTGATTTTCGGAAGTATTTCTGGAACTTCTGAGTCATTTTGTTACTTTTTCAATTTGTAATTGAAATTGGACAAAACACAGGTAAGTGGAAACCCCACCACTGCTGATCTCCTTCGTTGATCCACACAAGTCAAAACCACAGACGCACTCGGTCTATGAGGTATGCCGAATTGACCTTAAAACCAACTAGCAAGGTATATCAACATGTGCTGCCTGTTGGGCAGTGATGTCATACACAGGTCGTAAAGTGTTGGGTAAGAGCCATCCATGTCAACATGTGACAGTGTGGTCAGCCATCTTGCCCCCTGCCTCTTCCATGTATCATTTCTGTTTCCATAAGCTTTTCCTGCGCCATAAATCTGGGATGAGCACATCCATTCTCATTGTTTATGGTGGGGGTGTGTATATTGTATGTGTGTATTTGAACCTCCGTGGATATTGATCTAGGTGTCTGTGTTTGTGTGTCGAGTGGTTGCATCATGCTGTGGTGCATATGAAATTGCCTGATGAATCAGTGTTTAACCACTTAAGCCGATCGGACCAGGTACCAGGTTTATGACCAAGTATTTTTTAATGGGTGAAAAATTGCTACAACAATAACCTGATGTCAAAGGGGACTTCCAGGTTCCCTAAAGTACAAACCATATGCGTAAGCGAGGGTGCCCACTGAGTTGCTGTGGTCAAATGGAACGGACAGGAGTAGTTACTGTCCTTACCAAGGGGACGGGCCTCTCCTCAGGTGTGATGGCTGATGCCCCCCAGTGGAGGTAGCTACGTAAAGCCTTTAGCACAGTAACAGGCACCCCTTTCCTCATATAGTGCTTCCGAGCCAGCATGAATAGTCCCGAGGTCTGCTGTGCTCTGGACCAGGCTGCTTGAAATGACTATTGCCTTACAAGGGTCAGAATTGGACAAAAACAACATAAAAGCGCAAGAACTTGTGGTAACTTTTTGTGGAGACAAATTTAAACGTGCTTTATTAAGGCGTGAAGATACAGTACAAATACATGCCTTTTATCTTAAGTTTTTGCCTGCTAAATCAAAATGGGCTGAACAATCTTCGAATGTCTCCGCTTTCTTACTGCGTGTCTCTGATAAAAGTGGATGTCTTTCATGTGACGCTGACTGCCGGAGTGTAAAACAACATACAGAACATGCACGCAGTAGAAAAGTGTGACTTCTCTCTCCAGGCTTAAGTGGTTAAGCTGCTGTATGCTACTAACATTGCCTCAAGGATGCCAAAACTTTTATATCTTATGTGGGCGTTTTTACAACTTTTAAGTTAACGGAACAAAAACTGAGATGCGAGCGAAGTCATTCTCATGTGAAAAAGTCATTCCCATGGTAACTGGAGTTTTTATTTGTCATACTGAGTGGTTGTGAACCCTGTTCCCAGGTGAGTCCGTCCTGGTGTGGCGCATGCAGTTTGCTCATCACTCAGTGCAGTTTCAGTGAATGATGTGATTCAGTGCAAGCAGCAGCCTGGCATCAGTGTGAATGACACGGTGTTGTATGTTGGACCCTCACAGACTCTGTGTCCGTAAACAACTGATGCTAGATGGCCGCTCTCTCCCTCTGCCACCCTCAGGTGTCTTTGCTGGAGTACCGTAAGAGGAAGCAGGGCAGCGGTCGCGACCCGGAAGCCGGCAGTAGCAGCTCCTCTATGGGCGGCACCCCCACCCGGCCCAGCTCCCTTTACAGCCATCATCCCCATCCCCACGCCCACCACCAGCTGCAGCGCCCGGGCTCCCCACACAGCTCCTTCCCCTCCTCTGTCCACACCACCTCCATCCCTCAGATAGAAGAAGTCAGTCCTCCGGACCATCAGCCGTCATCGGTGCAGCCCAGACGCAAGGAGAGCAACAACCAGTGGTGAGGCGAAGAATGATGGCTCAGCAGATTTCTCAAAGCAAAAGCAAAGAAAACGCTCAAAAGTAGAAGGTTTTGAAGTTGTAAAGTGATATCGGGATGCACCATCACCTGATAGTTCTTCAAAGCCACGTTTTAAAAGCTGTCCGGTGGTTCTTGACACCTTGATCAGAGTCGGCCAGCTGATGAGCTTTTGTTGTTTGGATTGTCTAGGATGGTTCCCACGAGTGTTGAACGTCTAAGGGAAGGTCAGGGGGTTCTGGAGCGAGTGCTGCGGAGCATCAAGATGGAACGCGTTTACAAGAGGAGCGACGGCTCCACGGAGAAGGAACCCGGTAGGAAATCACTCAGATTAGACCCGTTTGGGGTTAAGCATCAGTTAAGATTTTCACATCATTCGTGTAGCCAGAAATGCGTGACGCTCGACTTCCTTCCTGTGTTTTCCAGATGCCGATCAGTACGAGATTCAGGCAGCGTCCATGGCTTCTCCGATGAAGAGTCCACACAGATACAGTCCCTCTGTGTACTCGCACCAGGTAGGACGCTGCCTCCCTAACCTGTGGTGGTCTCTGATCCACGTCTGAGTCCACCTTTAGAATCATGGAATCCATGTCTGATGGGTTGTTTCCAAACAATAATTCTTCAAAGACGTTTGTAGCTTTTGTTTGTCTTTCAGTTCATTATTATCTGAGACGGCGTTAAAGTGATGATGAATGCTTCGTTCTAAAATGTCTTTTTGAAGCGTGGAGTAGTAAATGTTTGTTCTTGTTCAGTCGTCAGAGAGCCACCGGCAGACAGACAGCCCATCTTTCCCCCAGCAAGCCTCCAACTCTCCATTCCGGGGTTCATACAGTCCTTCATCAGGCCAGAGCTTCTACCCGCGCCTTCCCTCCCCCCCC
>OMNV01003671.1:16239-35875 GCA_900303265.1 Brotula barbata
CCCCAGCCTATACCAGGACCACCCCCCATCCTCCTACGGCAGTCACAACCCCACCCCTACCTCCTCCTGCTCAGAGCCCAGGCCACCAGGGGGCTCTCTACACCAGCAGAGTGCCAGCAGCAACTTAGACGTTGGCCACGGCTACAACAGCAGCCACTTAAAAGCTAGCCTTTTAAATAGCAGCAGTTTAGCGGGGTCTCCTACCCTTGGATCCAGGGCTCACGGGCAGACTAAAACAGATTCGGGCGCCTCCAGACTGAGCCAGCCGCAAGTGTCTCACAGCCTGAAGTCAGGCAGCCCGGGTCAGGCAGCGCTGCAGGCCAGCTCCAAGCTCCTGCCAGCCTCTGGACCCACACACTATCCACAGCGAGGGACGAGCTTGAGTCAGTTCCAGCACCCCTCCCGCCAGGGACCCGGAGTAAGGACACAGTCAGGAAGCTTTTAGGACCTTGTTCATGTGTGTGTGAATGTGAGCGTGTGTGAATGTGTGTGTGTGTGCGTGCGTGTGTGTGTGTGCGTGCGTGCGTGCGTGTGTGTGGGCGTGAGTGTTTATGAAGCTGCATACCTCCTCAACCTCTCAACCTAAGGTGAAAGTGGGGGAGAGGGGAAATGTACAGACCTAAAAGGAGCAAAGGACTTCGAACACAGATTTCTCCTTTTCTTATTTTCTGTCTTTTCTTTCTTTATTTTCAGAAAAACAAATGACCACATTCTGAGCAAAGCTAGTCATTGACTTTGGACATCATTACAGAATCAGTGGAGAAAAAAGTGATTTGGAAGTCACATTCTGAAAATAAGAGATCATATGTAACTTGAAATTGCCCCCAGTGTTTCCTCATGTGCTGGACTGTGCAAACGAGCTCTAACATTGGAAAGTACACACGTCTGTACGAAGTTAATTAAGAAAAATGTACCGTTCTTGGATAAATGCTGAGATACATATGTAACTGAAAGCAAGAGGTTTTTTTTTTATTTTGAAGTTTTTTGTTGTCAAGGTTCTGTTTTGATTTGCCACGCGGCGAGCTGCCCTGCAGCAAACACACGTTTAATTTGGAATAGGGGGAAACGATGTGAGCGAAGCCCACATGTTCATTTTTTTCCGTTTTTAGACACATTGGAGAGGTGGATCCAATCATTCCATATGATTACCAGCTTTTATGTCACAGGAAACACGAGCCGTGCCCCAGATTCTCCATCTGTCCCATCGTTGATTTCTGTTTTTCTCCGTTCAGTCTCTCATCCCCACTTGGTTGCTTTGATTTCACCTCACTGTAGGCTTCTGATGTTCTACTTGAGACATACACGTCTTATCGTCCATGGTGCTGCAGTCTTGTTTTTTTTCCAATAAACTGAAGTCCAGTTATGTTCCCGACAAATGGCTGCATTCATATTGTCATATCATTCTCAACTATTTACATTTTATTGAACTCTAAACAATACTGCTAATAATTCAACCTTTCTCGTCGCCCAATTGTTGGATTTGTTTGTTGTTTTTTTTTAATCCAACAGGCTGTCTTTGTTTTGAGACATTTATATTTACGTTTTAATGACCAATCCTTGCATTCTGTATGACAACTAGGAAATAAGGAGGAAATGAGGTCTCTGAGGGATGATCTGGAGATTTGTTCAACCAGATAATAAAGCTGCTATGGTCTCATTTATACGTGAGAGCTGCTTCCCTTTCCACAGAACGCTGTAATTTGTTTTAACTATGATTCTCACAAATTGATAAGATGACAAAGTTGTGTGTCGTGGGACTTGAAAACAGCAGGAGGCGCCCTCTCCTCCCTCTTGAGACTTTTGTAGCGCGTTCGGACCAGACGTTCGGAGGAAATAACTGGGCGTCTGTAGAGGACTCAAAGGACCGAGGGGCCGGTCACGTGACCGGACCCCCAGCATCATCACCGCCGCCGCCACCACCGCCTCGCCTCTATTCTACCAGTACACACAGGGGTACTCATGTTACATGAATGTTTGACAGAAGACCACAGAAAATTAACCAGCACCTT
The DNA here is from genome assembly GCA_900303265.1 of Brotula barbata. Lineage (NCBI taxonomy): Eukaryota > Metazoa > Chordata > Actinopteri > Ophidiiformes > Ophidiidae > Brotula > Brotula barbata. The sequence goes on from OMNV01003671.1 coordinate 18,249, forward strand.
AAATGAAAGATACAACCTAAAAGACACAATATGACAATATGTATGAATATGTGTACATGTATAGAAAGAAATGTGATATAGACTTGTATGGAGAAAATATAGAACACTGAATTTATCGCATGATATTTGTTTTAGGGTCTAAGTGATGGTTGGAAGCTAATCATTGGGTCTGTTCCTGGGTTCCTCCAAAAACCAGACACTGCATTATTCTCCTGTTTGTTTTGTAAAGATCATTTTGTTGGTCTTGTTTTATTTTTACACAGAGCATAGTAGTAGCTATTTCAAAATTTCCCCTTCAAAAGATTTAAGAAGCAAGAGATGTAATGCATTTTGATAATAAAATAATCATGATGGTAATGTATTTTGAAAAGGACCGTGGTGATGTGTCATTTAAGGAGGCGTGGGGCCGCATGAATGTGGTGAGAAATGAGTGTGTTCCCCACTACAACCTGACAAACGGAGAAAAAAACGGAAAAAGGTTTGTTTCCTGTAAACCGGCTCATCGTGGGAAAGATGAGCCATCAGACGTCTTGAATTACGGCTAAAACGACGCAGAACGTCCAGGTTTAACTTTTGGATATTAACAGTATGAGTCAAGAAGCTTTGGCTAACAATGACTGTAAACAAAAGCACGCAGACAACAAAGGGTTGCCATGGAAATAAGCTGCGTGTTCCTTTTTCACCTACAGTGAGTCTTACTTCACATCACTTCGATCCTGATAATCATAACGTCCAACAAGTCCAAATATTTCTAAGTGACCGTTAGACCTCAACATGCTGCCGTGTTTTATCTGAATCCACAGCTTTGAAAACCTCCCCACAGTCACGTGATCGACATCTGGATCTCTATTAGTGTAGAAGATATGAGTGGAGTTTGAAAACTGGCAGACGGAGCGCTGCGTTGACTTAAGATGCATTCAAAGTGTTTGTACTTTGGATCAGGACCATCTCACCCTGTTGATGTTGGTAGTTCATGTCTGAAAGTACATCAGACCATCAGGTCCAGATCCAAACCAGACCAGACCGATCATACATCACAGCATACACAACTGATTTATTTTTATTTTTTTAAATAAATAAAACCCAGTTGTGTATTCTATGATAGAGTGAGTGTAATAAATTTGTTGTTGGATCTCATGATGAATCCATCCATAAAATCCCCACAGCTCATTCTGAGAATCATTGACCTTCAGGTTTAATGATTCAGGATCGGTGCAGTGTGACAGCGTGGACGGTCAAAGTGAGACAAAGATACACTGACAGAGACCCTGCTGGCTATCAGCCATCATCACACCAGAAAGAAAGAAAGAAAGGAAGACTTTATTGATCCTCGTAGGGAAATTAATTCTTACCCAGCCTCACTGAGGAACAGTGGGCAGCGCGCACACACACACACACACACACACACACAGCTCCCGTGGACCAAGTCCAGATCTTCCTCCTGGTGCCTTGGTCAGGAGTGATGAACCTAACCTACATGTTTTAGTGGGTGGGGGAAACATCAGCACCAGGAGGAGACACACACAGACACGGGAGGAACATGGAAACTCCAGACAGGAAGGAGGGGAGTCTATATTCAGCTACATTTAGTATTTTAACTCACTGACTTTGCATCTAATCTTAATAGAAGTTGTTTGTTTTGTTAGTTTCCTTCTTTTGGTTAGGGTTGATCTGTCTTGCACTATGATGTCATTTTATCTTTTTTGGCCGGCTGCGTTGAATTCCCAGCCAAACCGGCAGACAATGGTGAAAATGAAAGTCAGATTCAGGACTCCAACGAGTCCCAACGAGACCTGACAACCAGACCGAGATTCACACACACGGCTCCAGTACACATCTGTGGGTTCCACAGTGGACAAAGACTTAAAAGGACATTGGAGGAAAATGAAGGCAAATAAAGTTGTGTGGGTCTGAATGTGGTGTAGTGCTGTTGGAGAGGATCAAACCTTAATGAAACACAGACTCTGAAAACTTCAGCCCTCTGGTTCGCCTGATTGAAGCAGATCAGAGAGGTGTGGGTTCGACTCCCTGCCTCTGCCTGGCTCTGATTACTGCTCTTACCAGCCTGCATTCTTCTGAGGTAAAAGCTCAAAACTGCAGAATGAGAGGAGGAGGAGGAGGAGGAGGAGGAGGAATTTCTAACATTCCTATTGGCTGGCTTTATCGGCCTGGCTGTGACTGGTTGCCTCTCTCTCTCCCTCTCTCTCTCTCTCCCTCTCCCTCTCTGTTTTCTTTTCTCTGACTGACTCATGTCATTAGTAGCGGTTTAGCGGCTGCTTAAAGTCTGGAATGAGCCGAGAATCTGAAGAGACAAGAACTCTGAGCGGCAGCACAGGATGTCAGTCGACTGACTCCCAAGGTAAGAACACAGGAAGTACCTGTACTCACTGTACTCTACATGTGCAGCTCATAGTGGAGACGCAAAAAGGTGGAGGAGGAGGAGGAGGTGTCAAGAAAGTGTGAGGAAAAGTTTGTGTTGGAGCAACAGTGTGTGCTGTGTTTGTGTTTCAGAGGGAGGAGAGGAAGGACGGGTGGAGGATTTGAACAAAAAGAGTTCCAGAAGTCCAAGGCCGGCCATTCAGGAGAGAAAGGTGAGCGTTGGGAGTTAGGATCCAGAGGAGAGCAGACAGAAAAGAAGGAAAGAGAACGACAGGAAAGGGAGAGAGAGAGAGGGAGGGGTTGGGGGGTGGGGGATGATGATGTGAAGGTGGTGTTAGATCACCACAGCAGGAGCAGGATGAACGCCCAGAGGGTTAAAGGAGTGAAGCGGGTGCGAGTGTAGGCGTGGAAAGGGGAAATGTGGTCATCGGGAAAGGAATTTAAAGTCCCATTGTTCTGAAAGGGAGCACAGAGGAGGAGGGAGGAGAAGACAACGGGAGGAGCAGCTGGGTGACACGGACGGACGGACGCTCGGCCATGGACAAGGTAGGAGCTCCCACAGCTACATCTATACAGCTGACACGCAGGTCAAAGAGCACGGGGCCGCGCCTCTCCTCTCCCATGGAGGAGGATGAGGAGGAGGAGGAGGAGGAGGAAGGTTGGATTATGGGTTTGAAATGAAGGGACGATCCTCCGACACCGCCACAAGTCAATGATCTTCAATCTGAGCTCATAAAAGTCCTCTGTCCAAACACTAAGAGAGAATCAAGACTACACACACTCCACACACACTACACTCACTACACACCCACTCCACACCGTCTCCTCTGTCGTTTGTTGAATCATGCAGTCATCACCATGAAATGTTATGGAAATGAAGCTCAGACTTTAAACTTTTAAACTCTGACGTAACCAGCGTGGACCAAACTTCATAAAGTTTTACAATGAGGCAAAAAGTCCAAATTTTCTAAACATACCAAATATATCAGGCTGAATTCTGGGTTAATTTTAAGAGTTTCTATGATGGCTTTGAAACCTTAAAATGATGAGATTTCTAAATGTCCTTTCTACATATATAAATATATAATCTATTATTTCAGGTTAGTGATGAGTTGAGGCCCTTTAAAAGAATCTTCAGTCCCTAAAATGTCTGTTTGGTTGAATGTTGTGTTTTGTGTTTTTCTGTGTGAGACTCAGATTTTGATTTTTGGTTTTGATTTTGTCTTCAGTCCTCTCTCTCTCTCTCTCTCTCTCTCCCACGTTGAATGTCACATGACCTCACTCTATTGCCGTTAGCTTTTGATTTGATGACAGCTTTTCTATTTATGGAAACTTTAACATCTCATTTGATCAAACTCAGACTCGAGCGAACACGAACTTCAGGACATTATTTGATATTTGCTGTTTCCATCAAGGATTTTCTATTTCAAATGTCAATCACACGGCAGTTCAAGAGAACCTTTAATTCAAAATGTTTACTGAGCAGGCATATAGTGTGTGTGTGTGTGGGGGGGCGTGTGGGTGTGTGTGTGTGTCCTGTTCTCTAACACGTTTCCAGTTATTAAGCTTCTACTTTAAAAACGTCCAAAAAGGAAAGACTGAAAGAGACGCAGCGAGGAGGTAACGGGGTCGTGACCTTTGTAAAAGTTTGATGATGTCAGATGGTTCACACAAACACATCAACAGTTAGCACTGTTAGCATTCACGGTAACAAGGTCGTGGGTTTAAAACCCATACCTGCCCTGGTAATCCCCCGTGACTCTACAGAGGATCTGGACCGTTTTTGAACCACTAAAGTAAATAAAATAAAGTTTGATGCAACAGAGGGATCTAAGTGCAACAATGACGAGCGGTCCCCCCGTGCAGCCTAAAAGGTGTCTGCTGGTCCAGACTCTGTCCTGGACGGTTGGTTGATACAGATGACAGAGTTGTTGAAGGTGATCCATGATCACTGGGACCTGATACCCCCCACGGTGCAGGGACTGGATTTGACTCCAGAGGAATCCACGGGAACACAAATCTCAGAGAGCGTCGTCACCTGTTGAGGCTTTGGCCACCGACACACACCGTCACACACTGACACACACTGACACACACTGACACACACACTGCTACCGTCTCCCACAGCCTTCAAACATCAGAACATCTTTCATCACAACAGAAATACACACACACAGCACGGATTTAGAAAGAATTAACTGAAGTGACCACATTTCACCTTTGACTCCAATAGATCACGTACCGTACCATTATAAATTAGATATCTAGATATCCAGTCCTGGTCCAAAGTCTTGGTCCCCCATTAGATTTGTTGTTTTATCAAGTCTTTCTCTCTCTTTATTAGAAAATACAGGAAATGTGTGTTCAGTATTAAAAATCAGAAAAGATCAGGTTCTACAGACTAAAGGGTCCAGGATTTAGTGGGACCCCCCTTTGAACCAGGCTCTCTTCGACCTAAATGGAATGGAGCCCTAATTAATGTCACTGATAACACCTGGATTTATCAGAATGACTGCTGGGAAAATATATATATATCTATATAGTTTGATTATGTATCTCTGTCTGTCTTGTTGTTTGTATTTGTATGATATGGATAAATGTAAAAAAGAAAAGACGAAAAATAGACAGTGAGTCAAATTCCTGGTATGTGTGAGCAAACTGAGTCTGATTCAGATTTACACAGGAAGTTTAACACGGCGCCTTGATAAAATTCTCACCAAACATGCAGAAGATAATCAAAGCATCACGACGTAGAAAAACAACAAGAACAAATCCACCGATTCAATCAGCATTACTGTGCTGAGGAGCCTGGATTCTACTGTGAGGACCATCAACACGAGACGTTCGGTCCCTCTATGACCGGAGTGAGAGCTGTCTCTGTGTCCCAGGCACGTCTCCTCTGTGTTGGACTCAGATAAGACCGTCCCTTGTCCTCTGCTCGAGATTTCCATGGACAGGGACTCAGAGAAGCAGAGATCTGATTCTAGTTCTGTAGTCTTTATGGAGCTTGGGTTGGCCCCTGGAGAAGGACTTCAAGTTTCTTGGGTTTTTTGTGCGGGTCAGATGGAGCAGGAGACTGATGGACAGATTGGTACGGAGTGAGTCTGGAGTGATGCGGCTTCTGTATGGAACTGCTGCGGTGAAGAGAGAGCTGAATCTGAAGGCGGAGCTCTCAGGGTACAGATAAAGATCCCGTCTGAGTCTTCTTCATGATCTGTGAATACCGAGTGTGGCTCTCAGAGACCACTGGCACACCCTCACATTGAAAAGAATCAGCTGTGGGTGGAACAGGACATCGAACAGGAAGGAGACCACAGGGCAGACCCAGAACATACTGGAAGGATTATGTAGCCCATCTGGACTGGATGAACAGGAACATGTGGTCACAGAGACAAACAGCTGGGCTGCTTTACTTGGTCTGCTAGGCTGTAGACCAGGTGGACCCTGTACCAGGGTATAGTTTCGAAGGGTTAAACCCCGAGCACCCATTCTGTGGTACTGATATGATGACACGTTAAAAGATTCTTCTTCTTCTTTATCTTCTTCTTAACGCCGCCTTGACAGGATTCATAGCAGGACAGATAACGGCGTGAAAATGGATTTGGTGATGTCGTGTTGGGAGGTGCAGGGTGATACTAAACTCCCCGTCTCCTCTGGAATGATGCCCCCTGGGTACAGCCAGTCACCGTGAAATCCAAAATCCTGGTTCTGAGCTGGTGGGATCACCGGCTGTCAGTAAGAGAGAATAAACAGACATTTCCTTTCTGCTCTATCTGTTCTCGTTCTGTCAAGCTCCGATTTGATCGGAGGGGTTTTGTGCGACGGCGGTTTTCGTCTGGACTCACAGAACGCAGCAGGCTTCTTATCTCGCAGCATTTCTGCAATTTCCTGTTCACATAGCTTCTATGGCCGACGCTCAGCTATGTCTGATCCACATACCATGGACCGCTCTTATCTCCTAAACGACGTTGAGAATTTCCTTTATGCCCACAAAGATACATTTGAACATCAACGTGGTCTTCAACACAGACAGCGGCATGTTGGCGGCTTCGTGACCAAAATCAGGCTCCACGCTAGTCTCCCATCTTCACATTGTGCACGGGGTGGCAAGCAAAATTATTCATATCCCCCGATGTAGTGGTGGTTGATGTGTTAGATGTTTAACAAACACACACACAAAACCAATCTGCATGGCAGTGACTGGTTCACGTTCTGTGGTGGTTTTGTACTCGAACAATCAGCTGCTTTGCCATATGCCATCCATCCATCCATCCATCCATCATCCATCCATCATCCATCCATCCATCATCCATCCATCCATCCATCCATCATCCATCCATCATCCATCCATCCATCCATCCATCCATCCATCCATCCATCCATCCATCCATCATCCATCCATCCATCCATCCATCATCCATCCATCCATCCATCCATCCATCCATCCATCCATCCATCCATCCATCCATCCATCTATCTATCCATCCATCCATCCATTTTCTGCTGCGTATCCTGGTCCAGGAGGTATAACGTTAACATCTTAAACAGGCTGAGGGGTACGAGGGTCTTAAGGTGTTAAGGGTGATCACCCACTGATCAAAGGGTTGTCTGTACGATTCTCCCTCCTCCATGTCGAAGGTCCCTGAGCAAGACCCTAACCCCAAATTGCTCCCGACAAGCAAGTGGGCCTTGGTGAGAGCTGTGTCTCCATGGTTACCTCGGCTGTGAATGTGTGTATGAACGGGTGAATGTGAGGCAAAACATTGTAAAGAGCTGTAGAGATGCAGTCCATTCATCTTATTCATTGTTTCAGGCTGTTCAAACAAATGTAGACTTGCAGCATGTCCCCATAGTTCTGATGACGTGGATTTCTATATGTCAGGCTGTTACAAATGAAAACGATTCACTTAGGATACGTCTAAAATCATATAAGAGCAACACACAAACAAGAGACCGAACATTCCTTTCTAACTCACCATAAGAGCCCAAACAGGCGTTCTGTGTATCCCTGACCTTTATAATCTCAAACATTGACCTCCCCAAAATATCATCAACAATATCTCTGTATTTATTCATTTAAAAGATATGAATGGAAATGGATTATTCAGTAAAGCCTCTTTGGTTGTACTTCAGTGAATCAGCTCGATCTCATCTTCATATCGGTGATAGCTGCATATTTGTTGTCCTGGCTGACACCTGGCTGATCCTGGATAAATATAGCTCCTCCTGTGATCCAGGGTTCTTTGTATGTGGATTAATGTTTGCCACCTGTTGTTGAATCTGTTGCCACAGCAACATGTCTGCGTTATCACATAGCTATTTTATCTTTTTATCTTGTGTCTATTTTTATCTTGCTTGGCCTAATTTGTATATTCTCCACGTTTTCCTTCCCACAGTGGTACCCAGTTTTCCCCTCGGGGATCAATAAAGTATGTCTGATTCTGATTCTGAACTCGAACCTGCTGGAAGTAGTTTTATTTCATGTTAACAAGATGAGTGCCCAATTATCTCAGGTAACTTCATCCATCTGAACTCATCATGGGCCTAATTAACCAGCTAGAATTTGACGGGATTAGAGGATATGGAATATGTCATCTGATCCTGGATGTATTAAGCCACTCACGAAGAATCTCCCCCAGGTCCAATGAGAGCAGAGGAGTGTTTTGGTCTGCAGTCTTTACGGTCCTGGTAACCTCCAGGATAAGAAACAAGATGTCTGAATGTTTGTATATGGACTAAATTTACTAATCACTTCATCCAGATCATCCCAGGACACAACGTCTCTCACACACACAAAGGTCATATTGTCTTGTCAGCCTAACTAATATTATAACTCTCCATTTAAGTGATGTCTGCTCCCATTATGATCTTCATCCACTTGAGATGATATTAAACAAAGTAAAGTTCAATGATATTTTCTCACTCTGCTGTCCGAGAACACGACACGTTAATTTACTGCTGCTACAACAGGAGGAAACGGACAGCAAATAAAGAAATCCATCCAAACGTATCAACGCCAACACCAGTAGCTGTCTGTATCTGTTTACTCACAGCACACACACACACACGCACACACACATTCCAGAGGGATGTAATGTAAGTGCTTTTGTTCAGCTGTTGCTATTCTAGTTCTCATCACTTTGACCTTTTCAACACGGGCGGATCAACAGCCTCTTCACTGTCACACACGCCGCCAAACCCTCTCCACACCTGTAAACACACCACTCAATCAACACAGCTGGACACTCAGCCACTCACACACATTCGGTCTGCCACAGCACGAGGAGTACGCAGGGGAGGAGGTCGTTTGTCAGTCAATGTGTGACTGTCAAGAAGCCTCTGGTTGTGTTAGTACACGTTTACTGTCAATAAACAATGATCAATGATGACCCCTGACCCCTGTGGGACATGAACGAATCACAATATTTTCCATGTGTGTGCTGCAGAAATCAGAGGGATTATTTTCATGTGTTTTGGAAGAGGACGGAAAAGTTACTGTTGGTTGTTGACTTTATTATATAAAAAATTATATCAGTTCTGTATGCACAAACAAATTCTAAAATGATTAGTTTGGGTCAAGCCTTCCCTTGTTGAATATTAAATACACTGATGGAGTCCAAATGGTCCAAAGTTTTGCACAGAAAGAAAGGAAGTTGGCTTGTATTGAATATAAAACTAAATCGTCTCTTTTAAAGATCAGAAGCATGTAAATGTTTTCCATGTGTTTTAACTATGTGTGTAATTCTGTTTTCCTCTCTCAGAAGACTGTGAAGCAGAGGGGAGAAGGGGCAGGACGAGGAGCGGCCACGTGTCTCAAATGCAAAGGGAGCTGCTCTGGATTTCAGCCACATTCCTGGAGGTTAAAGCGTTTCTCCTTATTTCAATAAATCTGCAAAATGAAACACGCTTAAAATAATGAAAAGTATCTATTGTTTACGCGCTGTCTTCTCTTCTTCCTCCCACCACACAGGAAAGCCTGCTCGGCCTGTGGTTGTAGTACTGTTGACCACGCCCCCGGCAGCCACGAAGAAGACGACCGGCGCATGGGCCGCCTGCTGACAGACTCAGCCTGCTCTTATTTGACAGCAAAGGTTAAAGGTGGCGGTGGCCTTCGTCTGTACAAGAGGAATCGCATGATCGTGACCAATCCGGTGGTGTCTCGCAAAGATCCAACCTTTAACACCACGACGTACGATTGGGTACCAGCTGGACACCAGAAACTGGTGAGGCTCGGGTTGGCTGTTCAGATGGTGAACATTCACCAGTTCAATGTATCAAGTGAACAACTTGCTTATGCAATAGACAAAACGAAGGTAATCCACACTGAGGGGCGTTGAGATGGGCCTGCCGCACGTATAGAGTGAATGGATGATCTGCTGTCGTAAATTCGGGGAGGACCAAGCAGCCTTTACATGAAATGAACTCATTTATATCATCCTGATCCCTCTGCCAGGCCACGCAGTACCTGGAGCTCCTCCCAGAGGGCCGGCGTCCTGTCTCAGGAACAGACGGAGCACTGGAGCGGCGCAGGCAGCTTCTGACCCAGCTCCCTGTCTACGATCAAGACCCCATGCAGTGTCAGAGCCTGGCCAGCGAGGAGGAGGTACGGTACTCATGGCTCAGGTCACTGATGCTCCACAATTTAATCCACACTAACATTCACATTCATGTATCATAATACTGTCAAGAGGAAACACAAAGTAAGAGAAGGAATCTTGTTGGGTTAACATTGCAGCTACATTTTAAGATGAATAGGGGAGTACTCTTTAAAGGAGGGGAGTAACTTCCTCAGGAGGAGCCAGGAGGAGACTGACCTGATGGGTGCCATGTCTCCTTTGGTTCACTGGAAAGCCCAGATGAGCAATTTGTCATCACCATTCTCATCTGTTTATCTTCATAAAAAAAGCCCCAGAGGCTCCAGGGAGCATCCGTCCAGTGTTGAACTTTACTCTAAACATACAAAGGTTCCTGTTCGTCTGTTCTGGGTCAGTGTGGATAGCAGAGCTTTCACTTAATCCACAGAAGGGACGAACTTCATGTTCAAAGTTTTGTTCTTCACTGATTCTGGTCACGCCCACATTCAAATTCACATAGAAACTCAACGGATCTTTTAGATACAAAATTGCAGGGAGAATCTGACTTTATAGGTCAAAAACAAGATTTTTGGGGGGCATTTTCTATTTTATTATCATATCAGCTAAGGGTACAGGCCAGACCTGAACTCACGTCACGGGGTCATTTGGTTTGCGCTTTACCCAGTGAGCCACCAGGCGCCCCAAATTAAGAACTTTCATCACAAACATTTTATTTGTGTACATTTGTCAGTTTATATGTTAGCCACAGGCCCAAGGATTACAACAGAATACATTGATTTATTTGTTCTGTTTTTTTGTAGGCTGATAACCATAGGATTGCTGCCAAACAGCATTTCGTTGTGTGTTCATATACAACGATAATAAAGAACCGATCTATCTTAAATGTGTCTGATGCTTGAGTGTCCCGGTGTGATCAGTGTAGTAAGAGTTACGCAGGTTGAATCCAGATCCATCCAATCCTTCTCCTTTAGTCAAAATCATCCAATAACTGAGATCACATTTTAATACTAATAAGTGTAAACGAGAGTGACACACACACACACACATATTCATTGGGTAATAAGGAATGAATGGTGCTGACTTTCCTCCCTCAGATTACATCGATGTTGCTGTTTGTGAAGCAGTACAAACAGGAAGTGCTGGGAGTTGGAGAGGTGGCCTTACCTGGTGAAGGTGGGGCTCTAAGAGAAGCAGCCAATCAGAGAAGAGCAAAGGAGGTCAGCGACAGTAAGACCGCTCCAGAACCACAGGAACACAAGCCGACCGATACCAGCGCCACTTCCACTGCAGGTTCCACTAATGGGAATCTGATGGAATATGTAAGAACCCCGAGAGCTCAGTTCCACATGATTACAATAATAAGAACATTGATGGTAAGTCAAATGATAAATAGTAAAACTTCTAACATCTACATTGATGTTGTCTCTTCTAGCAGTGTACTGGCTGCCAAAAAGATGTCGATAAGGAGAGCCCGGCTGTCTATGCAGAGCGGGCCGGCTACCACGGCGCCCTGTGGCATCCCACGTGCTTCGCGTGTTCAGAGTGTGGTCAGGGATTGGCGGACCTGGTCTACTTCTGGTCCAATGAGAAGTTGTTCTGTGGAAGACATTACTGCCAGACTGTGTGGCCTCGATGCTCTGGCTGTGATGAGGTAAGCCCGACCGCCATAACACCATACAACAAACCGGAATACCATAACACAGCTGCAGTTTCCTGTACTGTATAGATAGATAGATAGATAGATAGATAGATAGATAGATAGAATTCTTTATTGTTTATTGTTCTTTATTGTTTGTTGTTTGGTGAGACCCCATCATTCTCTCTCTGTTTGAGCTGATTTCGGTCAGGTCTAAACACATTGTGAACGGGTTCATTATTTCAGATGCACATTGCATTTACCAAAGAAAAAGTTGTGGGCATTTTTTTGTAATTACAAGATATTACAGCCGCCGCTGTACTGTTATAGTTTCTATAGCTGTTAAAATGCTGTTTCTCACTGTGAGAGGTTCTTTCACAGTGGCAATTGACATAAAGTCTTCATGCTATACCAGAAAACTTTTGGTATCCAAATGATGGCATGGGAACTTTTTTCCCCAACCAACCACCAGAGTTTTGGCAGCAGGACCACTTATAATGCTTATAATAGGCTATAATGCATTGCTTATTTTCTTCTGTTGTTCCTGCTCAGCTGATCTTTTGCCAGTCGTTCCACACGGCAAAGGATGGGCGGACATGGCATCATCATCACTACTGCTGCTGGCGCTGTGGACAAAACCTGGATGTCCCCTGTCAACATTGACGCGCACGATCGAACGGGCTTTACAGACAAAGGCCCAAATTCACTCATAGGGGAAAATATGAAAAAATAGTTGCATTAATCATGCAATATCATTTTTCTTCACCGAATAAAAACGTTCAAACCCATGTTCAACAAATTTGAGAGATAAGGTCGAAACTTTGGTGATACCCTGCATTAGGGTAACAAGATCTTTTGAGTCTCAAACTGGGACATGCAGGGGTGGAGGTTATCTATGTGAATCATTTTCACAGGATCCGTCCACAGTTAGTTCCAAAAGATGTCATTTATCGAATTGGAGTAGGAAATATATTGAAGCATAATCCAGTGACTCACCTAAAATCAAGAGATGTGATCCCAGCTAACAGCCCAGTAGGTGGCGCCATTAAACCACAAGAAAACGTCTAATGCTTCGACCACTTGGGAACCTTTCACACTATAACCAAACGATAACATAGCTGTATGTCCATCCTGTAATATGAAGGATAAATATTACAACGGCACAACGTCTGTGCGAGAGTATTGATGCTAACGCATGCTATGTCGCTAATTAGCAGCTAGGTTGCTAATTAGCTGCTAGATCTAAGAAACTAACGGCTTAATAAAGTGTCCACCCACGAGTTTTTGACGACATGACGAAGTGTTTCTGTTCTATTTCAATCTTGTAGGGTAACAACAGTTTCCACAGTAACACCATTCTTGCTTAGAGAAGTCAAATAGTGGAATAAAATGTAATTGTTGTTGGGGAATAGTACTGGACTGGTTAAATACGATGAGCTGTGTGTTCAGTTCACTCCCTCCTGCTGCACTCTGCCTGTTTCTATGGATAAAGTCTTGGAGTGCTGCGTGCTTGTTAACGTGAGTGAGTGAATCCGATTTTCAAGAGTTTGTTGTGTGCTCTAACTGCTTTTTGGGGTTTAATGGTAAGTTACAAACGTAAACTTATGTTTACATTGTTAAACCAAATTACTAACTAGCTGGTTACATTAGCATGCTGGTGGTGGTATTCAGGTAGCATTCATGCCCGATGTACCCTGATTTGTTTGTTTGTGCTGGAATTAATATTAGTAAATCATATTTAGGACTGGATTTATGGGACTCCATGTTTTACTGAATTTACTGCGTGTTTGATAATCAGAGTATCATGTTTACATGCCTGTCAAATTGAAATTGCATCAACTTTAACAATTTATTCAGGATTCAATTCAATACATATTACATGTTTACATGATGTTTAATTGATTTTTTTTTGTCCAATTCTCGCTTTATGAATAACAACATACGTTTATCCGTTCATTCATATTCAGGAGCTTTCGTCAATCATCCTAAGCATTTAGATTTCAAAGTATTGATAAACAAATTGCGTAGCATTGCCCCCAGTCAATACACGAAAATAAGAAGATCCACATCTCTGTGGTGCTGATTGGAGATTTAAAATGTTGTGTTGTCCGGCACAGTGAAGGAGAAATGACTTAAAAGAAACATTAGTCGCAAACAAGTTCAAAACATGAATGCAACATATGGACAAAAAGTTAAAAAAAAACAACTTACATTCTGGCTTAAAAGATTCAGCTAAGTGCTTATTTGACCTTGTTTAGTGCACTAATGACTGTAGGGTTTATGAGTTTTTCCTGGTAAATTGGACTCAGTGGATCATAGATCTGCTCAGCCTGCAGCTACATTGTGTGCAGATTGAAGTAATTTAGGGCAGGATCTGGTTTGTCCCATCCTTGCTGTCCATATTTAAATGCTGGACTACTATGAGGGATAATAGAGAAAAATAAATCCTGATTTTCAAAGCCTTTTCTCTGTCTTTTTGTTTATTCTTGTAATCATTGTGTAAGGACAGAAATCACAGTTTTTACAGACAATTCCAGTATGTTTACAGAAGTATTAAGAAATTTGAATATATATAAACTAAAGCACTAAACCAAAATGGGGATCAATGGGTGAGGAGCCCAGAGAGCGAAGACCATCATCGACAGGGTGGTACGAGGAAGGAGAAACGGAGAAGCTGAGAAGTTGTTATTATCATTTTGTATTTTTGTGTTAGTGCAATCTAGCATTTTCCTTTTACGGTCCGTCTCAGTTAAGAAATAAATGTTTAGTTTGCATGAGTGCCCCATGGACAGGTCTGGCTGAGTCTCCGTGTGTCAAAGGGGGGCCTGACAGACACAGCACCAATCTCATGTATAGATCATCCATAGATAAAGATCAACGGTATGTAATATACTGTAATTATGGCAGGAGAGGCACAAATGCTTGGAAACTGTAATTGAGACTACTTCTTAGAATATTCAAACTAGAGAGGACAAAAACATCATGAGAGTACATCTTATTGGAGGGGAAAAAGGAAGTGGCTACAATCTGATGCACCACAATTTGAAGATTGGTCAAAAACTATGTATGGAATCTATGAAATGGAGAGACTGACTGAGACAGAACAATAATTCATGGAAATGTGGTGAAAATGGATTGAGTCCATCATTCCACAGAGGCCAGAATTGACTTGACTTGACTGGAAATGATATGTTTGATATGTATCGAGATGAACATATGAGGGTTTTAAAATGTGCGTCTATAGTAAAAGAAGAATAGAGAAAATAAGGAGCATGTGACTGTGTGAAAAGGTGATCTTACTCTTCTAATATATATACAGCTTGTAAAACAAAACAGAACAACATTTTATTTAAAGAGTTTTTTTTCTTGCAGCAATATAAATACTTTTACTTTTACTTTCCTAATAAAAAGACAATAAAATAATAATAACACAGCAGTAATAGGGTGGTGGGGTGCAGGGTTATCACTAGATTCACTCTCTTTGTTTCTTTTTGGAAACCATCAGACCATGAGGAGGGAGAAAGTCCCTATGGAACCCAGGAACTTAGTGATGGTTAAAGGGAAGAAAATTATAAAAAAAAAAACCTCTCCAGACTGGATAATCCTGATCCTGATATCGCAGGCTAAGAATTTATAAATGTGGATTTTAAGCGCTTTCAAAACTCCAAAACTCATTGTCGCCATCTGCTGTCAAATTATGTAATAACATTTTGTGATTAAGATATAGTCAAAAGAACATCTGAACAATAATGAAGTGCAGTTCATGTTATGTTCTATTTCAAAATTCAATTTTCAATGATCAGAGAAATAGAAGTTCACTGATGAATGTCTAATTGCTGGTCCTGCAGGTCCACCGGGCTGCAGTGGTGGTTGTGGTGGAAAGTCAAGGCCCTTGACACGAGGAAACGGATGAGCCCTTTGTTCATCACAGTAGAGATGGACTGATGGATGGATGTGGTAATATGGCTCCATTTTTTTTTTCTATGGCGGCGCTAATACATTATTCTTCTTACCTGAAGAAATAAATGTATCAAAAGCAAATTGACCTACAAGCAAGTATTATGTGATATATATATGTATATATATATAAAAACCCTTAAAATTAGGATAATTTTGATATATAAAGTTCCACCGCTAAATTGAATGACAGCGGTGGGACAGGACTTGTTGGATGAACTCCACAGACACACTGCAGATGCAATTATGAAGCATTTGAACATCAGTACAGAAATTAGGCCTAAATCTAGGCCATACTAAAATTTCCATTATATATTGTTTTAACAGATCAAAGTCTTTGAAGAACTCTTAAAACAATAGAAACCACTGTGCTTTGTTGTTTCTGTCTTAGATACAAATAACACCGGGACGCCAACTTTTTATCATAAATACTCTAAATCACCGCTAGATGTCAGTCTACGATCGATGTACACTCTACCAGGCAGACGCGAATCCGCTATATTTCCCATGGAGCATTGCGGCCTTTCGTGTCACAATAATATCGGCAGACAAATCGAAATATAAGATGATCGTTCATTACTTTAGAAACAACTAACCATTTCTGTAGTTGTAGTTATACACCTCACCAATCATCGATGTGACACATACTCTGCAGACACAAGTACGCAGTGTAGTATGCCGTACATTCTACCGTGTGTCATACTGTGTGTTCTTGGTCCCACCATTTAAACTACCAGAGCTTCTCGCACAAAATGTGTTTCTACGGAAACGCATCTACTAAAATTGGAACGATACAGAGAAGATTAGCATGGCCCCTGGCGCAAGGATGACACGCACAATCGTGAAGCGTTCCCATTTTTACATTTTCACTACTCTTAGTTTCCACATATTCTTTACCCCGAACCGACGAGCATCAGCTTTGTATCACGTGCTTACAGATGTTCCACTTCTCGGAGCATTCCAGAAGAGTCACTTCTTGTGTCGTACACAGCTATATCAATAAACGTGACTTACATCACATTCTTTATGCATTCTTCACACTGTTTCTAAATGAGAAACAAAGAATGCCACATAAAATCATATTTAATTGCTACATGCTGACGTTTTATGTGTACACTTTGTACAAGCAAGCAACGTACGACACTACGTACAAAACTGGGTTTGTGAAACCAAACTAACTCATTCTGCCTGTCACAGTGAGGAGAGCTTACCTTCACTTCAAACAATTGGCCATAAGTGTCCAAATGTCACACCGCTGCACATTGTTCACAACAGAAGTCACTTATGTCTGATCACTGGGTGAGATACAACACAAATCAATGAACGAAATTTTAAGAACACATCAGCATCTGAAGCAAACATTACACGTTGCTCGGCACACTGCAACTGAAGAAAACACATTCAAATAGACAAAACATGAACAAATTCAAACAATATCTGTCCTTTGTTGTTTCTGTCCTACGTACGAATAACACCGGGACGCCAACTTTTTTATCATAAATACTCTAAATCACCGCCAGATGTCAGTCTACGATCGATGTACACTCTACCAGGCAGACGCGAATCCGCTACATTTCCCATGGAGCATTGCGGCCTTTCGTGTCACAATAATATCGGCAGACAAATCGATATATAAGATATATCATGTATATCAGATATCATATATATTAGTTGTTTCTAAAGTTCAGTACTTTAGAAACAACTAACCATTTTTGTAGTTGTAGTTATACACCCCACCAATCATCGATGTGACACATGCTCTGCAGACACAAGTACGCAGTGTAGTACGCCGTACATTCTACCGTGTATCATACTGTGTGTTCTTGGTCCCACCCTTTAAACTACCAGAGCTTCTTGCACAAAATGTGTTTCTACGGAAACGCATCTACTAAAATTGGAACGATACAGAGAAGATTAGCATGGCCCCTGGCGCAAGGATGACACGCACAATCGTGAAGCGTTCCCATTTTTACATTTTCACTACTCTTAGTTTCCACATATTCTTTACCCCGAACCGACGAGCATCAGCTTTGTATCACGTGCTTACAGATGTTCCACTT
>OMNV01003672.1:2706-17158 GCA_900303265.1 Brotula barbata
TTTTTTTCCTTGTTTTTTTTTTTCTGTGAAACGTTACATCTGATTTTTTTTTCTTCTTCTATATTTCTGCCCACCTTCTGGACCCCCACTCTCCTTGTTGCTTTTCCAAGAAAGCGGGGGAAAAAAGCCATAGACTTTTATTGTAATAAGAGTTTGATTGAAAGAGGAGATAGTGGTGGAGGTGTTTTGTGTGGGAGCACATATCAATGTTATCAGCTCATCTCCCAGGCCCAGCTGCTAGCTGCTGTTGTTTTTAGCCTTATCACCCCGTGCCAATATGCCAATAAATTGCCCGGATTGTTAGCCGTTCCAAGGCGGGTCAGTAGAATTTGACAGGAATGATGAAAATATCGCTGATGCTCTGCGGATTGCGATTAGCTGCTGTAATATGATGTGTGAATTCCACCAAGCTCCCTCTATCCTATCCCCCTTCCTCCCTCTCCCTCTCCTCTCCCTCCCTGGCTGGTGGTGGTGTCCATACCTCCATTCGTACTGAGAGGAGAACATTTTGATGCTTAATAGGAAGGAAAGATATGAACAGGGTGAATTGAAACCAGGCCCCCTCGGAGTAATTTTTCTGTAAAATTGCCCCCCTAAAGTTTCTCAGTGTAAAGGGGAATCTGGATGATGTAGGGAGCATACCTTCGCCGATGTTTATGGGAACATATCGAAGCAGCCCTCTGAGGCCATGTGTGGACGTCTAATGTCAAATGTCCTTATTAAAGTGACTTAGTGTTCTTCCCTTTCCTGTTGTCTTCACCATGTGGACTGTCAGAGAATTTGTGTTTACTTTTGTGTTTTACTCAACATTGTCCAAGTGGACCTCTGATATCTCATGGATGAAACATGTCTAATATGCTGGTGTGATAGTGATCTTACCTTTAGAAAGAAGGTTTATTGTAATCATATTTTTGTTTTCATTTTAACACACAATATGTTTGTAATAGTGATGGTAGGGGAATTTGTCACATTTGTGTCATATTGTAAATACAGGTGAATCCTTTACTGCTACTACATGAACGTCCAATCTACTCTATTTATCATGCATGTATTATTATTATTATTATTTATATAAGCTCCTTGCCTTCCCAACTGTAACCAAACATGCTTCCTTGACAGAACTAAAAGTCTGTTTTTTTTGTTGTTTTTTTATTTTATCATAGCAACCATTTTTTCCATCTACACTCCACAGTTAATCTTTCCAACTCCTTAGCATAAGGCCACTTTATGTAACGTCAGCATACTGTTTATCATATCAGGTGACATTTCTATCTTTGAGGGGCATTTATCAGAAGGCAGATTACAGTAGTAAGGGATAAGGGGAGTGTTTACTGAATTGACTGCCAGCATCCTGTGTATTTGAATTTCCGCGTGCATACGAGCATGTGGCTGTGTGTTTCCATGTCAGCTTTTCGAGACGGTTTTTCATCATCCACGTTTCATACACTCGGTAACTGTTTGTTGCTTTGCTGCTTATAGAAACACTTCTCATACTGTGGAAGTTACACACACACACACACACACACACACACACACACACACACCGCATTTCACCTTTGCCCACATGAATTGGCAAGTCAAGCACTCAGATGTTTTGGGGGTGTAAAATCAAATAATCATTGCATGCCAGCCTGTCTGTGTATTTAAGGCTCTGTCTTTCATTGGATGACAATCACGGCGTGTCTCTCATGTTTTTCTCTTGATTTCTGTCAGAAGAAGAATGGTTGTTGAATGCCAACTTTCTCTCAAACATCTGTTCGCTGCCAATAACAGCTTGTGTTGTTGCCTCGTCTTAGCTGAAGGATCCCCAATTGCCTCCTCACTTTTGACACAAAACAACAATGCAGATGAATGTCTGCTCCTTGCAATGTTTCTCTATTGTGTTTAAACGACAACGGTTTTCGCACAGAGAAATTCTTTGTGTGCTTACTGCTTAAGTCACACACTCCCCGGCTATAGGGAGACAAATGTGTCGCAGATATGTGTTGCTGTTTCTTTTGTCGAAATTACTGCTGTGTGATGCGGCGGATGAGCTGCAGTTGGCAGTCGATGGGCGGACGTTCGATGCCTAATCCTGCCCTCTCTGACGTTGTCGCCTGCAGTGTGAAATGTGGGCAGGGTTGCTGGTTTCCAAAGGTGGAGGTCACTTCCTCACACAGTTTCCTCTTTATCGTCCTCTTTCCTGAATTCCACTGCTATTATTTCAATAACCGCCGGTCCCCATTGTGTTTGTATTCACACATAAACTGCACTCCGTAACAAAATGTGTGTTCATTTTGGGAATATGTTAGACGAGAGGTTTAATAATTGCTGGCTGGTGTTTACATGTGTGTATCATTATTTTCTTTTCATTTTACACTACATTCCTTAGCCAGGGTAAGGAATGTTTTATTTAGATTTTATATCAATGATGCCCACTGAGGCCTGAGGTAACAATTGACTTTCAGGCTGCTTTAAGTTAATAGCCTTGTCTCTTGCTTGTAAGAATCAATATTGGTATTAATTAATCACCATTATCAAGAGCAGGATCTAGTTCCATTTGTTGTTACATCAGCAAAATATCAATAGAGAAAGTGGACTCCCTGATCGTCATGGCAACTTCATCTCTTAGGTCAAAGAGAGTTTATCTTATCTTGTTGCTGAGAGTGGCAAACTGCTTAGGAATCTAGTTTAGACTCAAAGATCATCGATTTAAGGCTTTTTTTTTTCACCCCCACCTTGTTGTTTCAGAGAGAGAGGGGGAAAAAGAGAAAGGGAGCATTCTAATCACAACAGAGATGTAAGATTTAAATATTGATGTCCAAAGGCCATTACAGCAAAGAGGGCCTCTGGTCTCGCTGTTGCTCAAGTACGTCCTTTTAAGACCCAGACAAAGCTTTGATTATCAAAGGTGTCACCGTGGAGTATGTCTGTATAGCTGACAGTGTGGGACTGCAGGGGAGATCAGTTTCCTGCAGCCACCTCCACAGAATGTTAACAGATCACACTCTACATCCTGGTATTTCTGCAGGCCTAAGCCCATATACTGGCACTCATGAGATAGTGATTATGCAAGGCTGTGCTGTGTGTGTGTGTGTGTGTGTGTGTGTGTGTGTGTGTTAGCATATTAAGTGGAAATCATGTGGATATTTAAAAAAAATTTTTATTACACACCAACATTATAGCGTTCTCAAAATAAAGTGCCACGTTGTATTTTAACCTTATTTTGTGCAGTGCAGTTTCTCATGGAACCACTGGTTTGATTAGGCGTTCGACTGATGACCAGTGAGTTAGTGAGTGTACAGTATCTGTCACACAGCAGAGAGTTAAGTATCATTCCAATAGGAAGTCAGGTCTGGTCTGAGGTATATGAGGAGCGCGGTGGCCTGGGTTCCTGGTTGTACCTCATCATGCTGTCGAATGCTCCTCAGGGCTGGAGCAGAGAGCAGGGGCACTGTCTGCATTTTTTTTCTTCCTCTTTTTGCCTCCGGGACACAATTGCCTCATTTAACATTCTCTATTTGGCCCCTGCCAAGAGGGGAAATAGCCAGGGTGAGTAAGAGAGGCCGCCACACATCATGAATTCTTCTTTCATTTAACTTGCACAGTCCCTTTTCACCTTGGTGATGCACATGGATCAAGAATGAAGATATTGCTCAATTAAGGGAATTTCTGAGGCTGCTCCAGAGGTATTGCAGTTATTTGCCTGCATCCCAAGGTTTTGATGTATCATGGATATGGATATTGGGTTCATCACATTTGTGTGATGCTTTGACATTTCAATAGCACGAAAGAGAAACAGCTCTACGCCTGCAACAGGAACTTGACTCTGTAAGAAATAATGTGAAGCGGTGGCAGTCTGTCAGTCATTCATTGCAGCAGTGTAAATTACTTTTATGTGTCTATTAAGACTCTTTTTTTCAAAATTTCAATTTAATTAGCTACACCACAGCAAAACGTTTTCATGGAAAATGTCAAAATTGATATATTTTGTCTGAATCTTGGCCCTAGGAAGGGATGAGAAAAAGGAAAGGGACTCCTTGCAAATATGACTCATGTTTGGATCAGGCTTTATTGGAAACAATTTACATACTGTAGATTTATTGGCTCAGCCTTGACTTCAGAAACATGTCGTCAAGAAACAATAATAGTGCCTTTTTTTGGGGGCGATTTTGCTCCGAAAAAACAGTTCTGTTCTAAGTAAAACATGATAGTTTGGTGAGGCTTTTCAGATAAGGATATTAGCCGGCACACCAGAAAGTGATGTTCTAATAGCTGTTCAGTCTAAATCTCAGGCTTGGCAGGAATTACTCAGGATGTGTTTGGGGGGTGGGCAGTCTGAAGCAGAACTTTGCATTCGGATCAAATGCACCAGGCTCTATAGTTATGGGATAGGTGGCAACAGAGGATTAACTAACAAGCTTTTCAGTTCAATTTGTACATCAGCATTTTCTGCCAGACGAACGGCACAAAACACACAGCATCTTAAGGCTGCAGTGGAAAATCGCTAATGACAAAGCTTTGTAAATAGATAAACAATTTATGTCAAATATGCTGAAAATATAAATCAAACTTCAAAACATGTTAATACGTTAAAGAGGCCATGTTTTGATTTGCACTACTGCAAAGCTGGCAAAGCTGTTGGCAGCCCAGCTTACACGTCATGTGATCAGAGGCCATATCTGCATGCATGTGATTAACAGAGCGCACTGGAACATAAATAGCCGTAATGGAGTGATATCACCATTAAAAAGGCCGGATATCGATCAATTATATTTAAACAAAATTATGCAAATCAGATTAGACAAAGCGTGCGATGAAAAAGGAGCGCCGTGTTTCGGGGAGCACGTCTCCTGCTGCTTATTAAGTCAAAGCGCTTTTTGTAAAGTGACAGAGTATACATGGAGCCACTATTTTTCTGAATCAGCCGGTTTCTTTTCTGTGTATTTCACAGAATGCTTATCTAGTAATTACTAAAAACTGTTGACATTGAGCAAGAGCTGTAGCCAACTAAAATGCCTTTTTGTCTTATGATATCAGATTGGATGTTTATCTTCGGTTCACACAATCACGCATTCCTGAAAGCCAAAGATAACTGCCGCAAACTCCGTATTTCCATCATGATTGTAGAATTAAGAGTCTCATTGCATCCTGTGTCCGCTATTTGTGTGTATTTGCTAAAATACTGATAATTCTTTGCCTTTTGGTTTTAGTCTGGGATGTGCCTGTGATTCTCTGAGACACACATTTGACCATAATCAAGTTTTTTTTTTTTTAAGCTTCAGAAACAGGATAACAACTGGGTCAGATGATAAGCTGGAGCAAAATAGGAAAAAAGCCTCCTCTGATAGACGAGGAGAAAATCTGATTGATTGATGTCTGCTGGCTTTGCCACCATCACAAACCAGTTGACAGTTTGGGATCAGATGATTTCACTCTTAAGATTGGGGTGGAGGGGAAACTAGGCAAATATGAAGGACACAAAGGTCAATGGCTTCTTTCCTCCTCTCTGTAGCTATCTCTCCCTGGCAATAGCTTGCTCTGACAAACTGTAATATGTTGCTAAGCTTTGTGGCAACAGGACACATGGTCATAGTTTGTACAGTAATATCCTACCGCCGTAATCTCACAAGGAATGATTGAAAGTGTTGGTGGAATCTGGTACTAGCAGGACCCGTTGACATCATCAACTGCTGTGGACTGGCAGATGTCTCCTTACTTGTTTGAACTGAATTTTCCCATGGGATCGAATAAGTTAAACAACAGCCCTGACTTGAAGTGAATCTGTTATTGTAAGCGAGATCTGATAAGACAGCACCATGTTATGAGTTTGTGTAGCGAAGAGGCCAGAAATGGAATCTACCGCGACTGTCTCTCTGTGGTTTCGGAAAAAGACGAACATGGAACGGTGACAAAGGATGATTGGATGCATATTGTAAATAAACACCCAAGTCTTTCACGACTGCCTCTCGCTCTCGGTCTCTCCGCAAGACGTTCCATGTGACGTTTAATGTTTTGTTGCTGCCTAGATTGGCTATCTCTAAGATGATGTGACAAAGGGCTCCCTTGTTGCTCTGGGATTGACCCCATATGGCACAATAACAGCAACACTTGGATTATGTTTTAACCAAAATAAATTTGGAAACTTGGACGACAGATAGGGCTTGTTGTTGTAGTTTCTTTGCATCTTGTCATTGTTATGGAGCTGTTATTGAATTCAATAAGCCGGGCCTTAAGTATCCATAGTGATGGACCGACTGTGTGATAGAAGGCCTTGCTTCCTCAGTGGGGTCCATCTCTAATAGACATAACAGACATGTCCATTAGCTTTGTAGGAGGGGGGAGGCTTTCAAGATCAAGGTCTCACTTGTAATGAAGTGGCTGAGCAAATGGAAGTCAAATTCTTCTATTGTGAATCACTTGTTTTAATCAAATTTCCACTGAAAGAAATGTACCCTGCATTCACAGCCACTAAGCATACAATAAAAAAAAAAGGATAATCCGAAGACAATTCCCATCCAAATGGAACCGGACATCATTTAGGGAAAGAGACAACAACTCTTTGTTTGTTTGAAGTGGTTGATATGACAACCTTATTGTCAAAGAGTCTTGTCAAGACTCTTGTCGAAGAATAAAAGGGATTTGTAATTACCATAATTATCTCTTATATGTTTTCACCTAATGACGTCCATTGAATGCCTGAGGCTTCATTTAGAGACTGCTTTACTGTAGGTTGGCATAGCCTCATAATACTGCATGTTACATTGTACGGCGCAGACGTAATGAACTTCTTTCATCAAAGATGTTTATCGCGCTGTGCTTCTGGGGGAAAAGCCAATATACTTCAGCTTTTTGTTACAGTTGGATTATAACAATTCTCATAGTTCCCGCTTATCTTTCAAATTTTCTCTACAAGTGATATCAACCCAATTGGCTTCATGTCTAAACAGGATGGCTCTCTAATCTAGACCGCTGTTCGTTTCATGTAAAACATCTCATTTTGTGGCTTAGGCTGGTGGCTGTCTTATTGTTACATAATTCACTGCCCTCTCCGTGATTTTCTTTGTGGTAATTTATTTAAATTCCCCCATGTTTATATATTTCCTGTCCCCTTTCATTCAAAATGATTGCCTTTCATGAGTTCAAAGACTCATCTTCAAGACTTTTGGTAACTTTAGAGATATGAATTTGCAGTAGTTTGGAGGAAAAGAAAACTAAGCTATTTTATTGGAGAGCAGAAGAGGGAATGCTGGTGCATGTCCATCTGTCTCCAGGCTGAATCCAGAGGTTGAACTGACCTGATCTACCGCTCAGATACGGTATGCTTACAGTCCACAGTTCAGCACGCGCGTCGTCGGAGAGATCGCGGCTGAAAGCATGCGTGCTGTTCTACTGCTGCATTAGGGCCTTCAGACCTAAATGTGTCTTCAGTCCCGTTGTCGCTTTGGCCTTTGTCTGCCACCTATCAGCATATCAGCAGTGTCTCTGAAGCCTAGCATTATAATGCACCATTTATGGCTTTGTGTGGGGGGGGGATGGTGGTTGGGCAGCGGAATAGCTCCAGGCCTTCCCCTCAGTGAGTGGATTAGCGGCGGCCTGCTTTAGCGCACTCTACCGCGGTGTGAAATCGTCCCCGCTTAGGCGCTGCAATGAGGAGTTCTGTCTATTTCTTCCTCTCTCTCACTTTCTCCCCCACTCCGTTTCCTCACCTCCGTTGCAAAGCCTCTCTCAGCCATCTGTGAAATGTGGAAACTCTGTGTCTAAGTTGAGTTCAGATCCCATCCCCTCCGTCGAGCTGAGGGCCAAGAAGCAAATGGGCAGGCAGTCGGCAGAGGGGGGGAGGGCGCTCGGGAGGAGGGGGGGAATTCTGCTCACTGATGTCGTGCCGCGTGCGCAGGAACCCTGCCTGTTCTCCACAGGCGAGTTGGAGGAGGGTCCAGGCCTGGGTGCTGGCCGAGAGATCTCTGGTTCCTGCTTGCAGGTCCAAGTCCCCTCTCTGCGTGTGTCTGTGTGGAGGCGAGGCGGTGGCACAGCTCCCCTGAGCCCCTGCCCAGTCCTTTGAAGATAAGATGGTGACACAGACTCCCTCTCGGTACGTTGCTAACCGATGGTCTTTGTGTGACACACATGCCTCTCTCTGCTGGAGCCTGCAGCTAAAACACCTATGGTCTTTGCTGAAACGAATCGGCTGCATGGCCCGAGGTCAAATTAGATTATGAATGGGTGACAAAATCCTAGATCGTGTGTTTAGGATGTTAGCAGCTAATTTTCTTTCCACCATTTCATGGTGATAATGTGAAGCTCTGCCGTGGTTGATATTGTATTTCTGCTTGATTTCTGCGTCCAGGAATCACTTTCACCATTTTCTCTCCTTGTACCCACAATGCGGAATTAATTATTTAGTTGCTGTTTTCGTCGGCAACCACTTGTCATGATAGCTATGTTGATTTCTTTGCTGTCTGCACTGTATTGCTCTTGATCGTGACAGTTTGAAACATCTTTCACATCTCCTCTGCATTTATAACCATATTTTGAGACACTTACGGGCCAATTCTCCCACTTCTGGCTCTCCACAGAGCAACCATCATAATCAGGCTTTCGAATTATGAGCTCAATATTCCCTTTATTTTTTTTCTCTCCTGCGGTTATGGGGTTCAGATCTGTGCATAATGTCTTGTGATTGCATGGCATTATGGCGGTTTGGAAAGCCGAGTCGAGGTCCAGCCACGCATCATCTTTCCATAGACAATGTGAAGCTCTGTGTCTCTCTGAGCTCATCAGGGATGGGGCGTTGATTGCTTTTTGATACCCCTCCAACGTGGATGAGGTCCTGCATACATCAGCTAATTAGAATGTACTTACAGTGTGTGTGTGAGTGTGTGACAGCACAGACAGACCCCACACTTCTCATCAGATTCTCATTCCCAAGTGCTCTAACCACACTCACTAAAGGCTTTATCAAATGCCCGACAAGAAAAGCGATACACAACAAAGCCGTGGTTGGGCGGGGGCTGATGTCAGAGAAACATAAAACAGAGAAATGAAAAGAGACTGTAACTCTGGCAGATGCTTCAGCCTTTGACACAGAAATGCATTATATAGAACACGTTGCGTAGGGAAAAATGAATCACGGCTGTTGAGTTTGAACTGTAAAGATGACTTTGGTTGAGAGAAGCCGCTTTGCCACCGTTCCAGACCGCATCCAGTGTAGACTACATACTGGCAGGAGTAGAGTTAACTTTGTCCCACTGTAGTTTATGACGGCCTGTGATCTGAATTGACAAAATGAGAAATGCATCACTACGGTGCGTGAGTGCGCTTTGGGAGGATTTATAATGAATCAAAGAGCATAAACATTTTTGCAAATAACCGTGGTTGGGTTTTATTTTGTGAACTGCGCATGAATCTACTGTAGGTGCGCCAGTGGGGGAAAAAACATATCGCAGCATTCCACACAATGGAAGACCGTGTGTCAACAGCATCAGGAGGCGCACAATTTCTTTTTTTCCAGTTGAGGCAAGTTCTTGAATATTCATGAAAATACCAATTTGTGATTGTCTGAGCAGAGATGGCGCCTCATTACCAATAAGCTGAACACGACCAATGATTGACTGGAACAAAACTCGCCTCGCTTTACCTATCTTTGAATGAGCCCCCATCTCAGCTCCTTTAATTAGTAGATGGATGGTTGCATCATATTCTTTCCATAGTTTGTTGAGACCGTGACGTTTTGAATGTTTTAGAAGCAATTTGATTGAATGATGGGTATAACTGGAAACTGCTTTTCCTCATTTAGACATTTGCTGTATTTTATCTGAAAGTGTTACAGATGTTATTTATCTGAAAACACACAGGGTATTAATTATTTTACTGTCACTTTCCCTAAAAATGCATCCGATGCTCTACTCCTTCAAATACTTTTGCTTGTAATGCAGTCATTTCGAGGTACTTTATGCGCCACTGATGACGGCTGCCTTGCTATAAGGTCTGGCACAGCTGTGGGGAGGGAATTTACAGTAACTAATTAGGGAGTGCAAATGACTCAATGGTATCATTGTGTGCACCTTAATGATATTACATTGTGGAGCATCAGAGCAGGGTAGGTTTGCTGTTGCATCACTGACTTTCGGTATTTGGGGCACTGCGACACATACACGGAAATGCTACACACAGGCTCCTGCTAGGCTCTCCAAATATCCTGGTCCAGCTATGATGTGTGAATGGTACCGGGGCGTCTCTATATATTTCATAAAGGCATCCTATTACGCCCCCATGGCTTGTGGAGAACAGCACACTGTGGTCTCGTCCACAAGCAGCAGAGAATAAAGTGTAGGACGTGGCATTGGAACAGAAATCTAACTGCTGTTTCCTCAGGTAATCTTGACTTGGATCTTAATTCCAATAAAGTGTTATTTTTTTTCACAGCGTAAGCCAGATCCAAGCTAGAACTCTGTATTTCTGCGGTCATACTTTATTGAATATCATTTCAGATAAGAGGTGTAATCCTTTGGGGGAAGTGATGTATATTGACCAACTCAATGATAGCGTACAGCGCACAACTCTGATCTGAAAGTGGTAAATAACGATTTGTGTCACCTGCTCAATGAAAAAGCATGGAGTATTGAAAACTGTCAGGGCCATGACTTTGTCTCAATATTTATAATGTGGCAGCCGTAGACATACACTTAAAAATGAGAGGGTGTATAATACTGATCGTCTATACTCTATAGATCTGTTTTGGGTATCACCGGGCCCTGTCATTACCATGTTAGATTATATATATTCATCAAATTCTCTTTATTGGTCGTGACGAGTTCTATTTGGCATGCACTAAACAAAAACGGATGCTGTGCAAAGTTAGGAATTCTTCTCCTTCCATGCTCATATTTTCCACACTTCTAGTTGTTAACAACAATATATTTTTCCAGACTTTACACAGCTCCCCTGTCAACGGCAAAAACCATTAGACCTTCATTTTTACACTCTGAATTGCCCTCCCCAAGACCAATAAAATGAATTTAATGCATTCTGTTAGATCCCACATGATACACTCATAATCCGAAGATGGCTGGAAATATACCTGTAATGGTGGATAGACTATATGAATAGTGTACTCCTGAGTACCTCTATAGTTCCTATTAAACTGGAAGTTCACTGTAAGCTCACTTAAATGCCAGTACATGACTATACTGAGGAATCTGACCAGGACTCCAAGATTACAAACTCAAGAGCAGATCCTCTTTGAATTATTATTAAAATTCAATTATTATTATTGTTGTTGTTATTATTGAAAAGCATTGATATCAAGTCTACCAAATCCACATGAATCATTGTGAATTTTTACTAGCATCTGCCAAACACCTGCATGCCTCCACGGCTCTGAACCGAACAGGCTGGAACCAGGTCACCCAGGTCAATACGGCACTGTTACAGTGTCACCTCTCAAAGTGACTGGGTTCCTTCCATCAGTAGAGAGCAGCTCTCTCCGTTTTGTTCCCACACGCTTCATTTCATCAGGATTTCTTTTATCTTGACCGGCCAGGCCCATGACCCTTAGAGCTCTGATAGCCCTGTAGCACTGCAGGAGACCATCACTGGGGCGTTGGAGACACCAAAACAGAACTTAGTTACTGAGCTGGGTTAAGTTTTCTTTCGCATTAACTTTGTGAATGTGCGCCTGTGTGTTGGTTCTATCGCTGAGCTGCGTCTGCTCAACTGTTTGAGTCAGAAAAACCAAACTTCAAAAAAAGGTTTTACCGGAATGGCACATGAAATGTGATAGATTTTTGTGTGCAATTTGTATCGTGAATTAAATGCAAATATTTGACAGGGCTTTTTAAAGTTTTAAGAAAATTCAAAATATGTCATTGCTGCAGTCGAGCTAACACATCTAATTCTGAAAGAAAAGAAAAGACCGGCTGTAACGTTCAGAACTGTTCAATTTCATGAGCCTGCAGAGTGTGCCATGTTTACTTTCCTTTGCCTCAAAGAAGAGAAAGAAGAAGAGAAATGAATGCACCGGGCTCCCTGTAAAGACAAGCATGAAAGGAATCACCAAGAGTTCTTTAGACCTTTTCTCTTGTGTTGTGTGTAATGCCGCTTCTTTACTGCCTCGGTAGTGTCTGCCATCTGACTGGTTTTTGAAGTCAGCAGAAGTCGACAATATTTGCTTTTCAGCAATTCTCGCCCACTGTGTCTCTCTGTCACGTTTGAAAGTGTCACCAGGATGGAGTCTCTATCAGTTCTCCTCGGAAGGAATGGCTTCATATTGGGCAGTTGGTTCCTCGGTGGACTGACAACAAATCCCTTACAAGTGAGGGTTGTGGTTCATTGTTGTCCCAGGGTGAGCCTGATGGGTGAGGGAGGAGGAGGAGGAGGGAGCATCGGGGGAAGTTGGAAAGACAGGGCACTGGGGGCAGGAAGCCAGATTGGGACATGAGGGAGTCGTGAGATACTTTCAGCTGGGATCTGCTGGGGTGCGATCTCACCCAGCCATCGAGGACGGGCCAGAGCCAGTCAAAAATTTAAAAAATGGACAAGAGCGGCAAGAGAAGGTGAGGAACAGGAAGAGAGCGAGAGATGGATGTCAGGAGGGTACGAGGAAAAGCAAAGAGGAAAGAGGAAAGGTGCAGATATATCAATGCTATTAACTAAACCCCAATAAATTTAATGGGCTCTTATTTTGGAGGACATATGTCCGTAAAGGAATTTTTGTCACAGACTAATTGCATGTTTGCACGCATTTCAAATGGGAAAAGACATTGTGGTTTAATTGACCTAGGTGGCTTGGTAGTAATTCCACATGTAATAAATCCTGTCCCAAAAAGTCTTTTACTGTAATTTGTATTACTCCTACCCAATCATAATCGTACTTCCATTTAATTTGTACAGCGCTGGAGACAAAGATAGTGATTTGGTGAGCCTGACATCCTCAGGCAGATCATCCCAGCATGTATTTGTCTTTGTCCATCACGTATGTTACGTCCAGCAGTCATGCCACAGACGGCACTGAATTAAGAGATGCAACTTGACCTATTCCCAGCACATGGTTTTTCTACTTGATCAAGCACATCTTTGTGGATATGAAGCATGGAGTGCTATTTCTAATGGCATTATCCAGCGGGCCTGTATGAAAGCGCGCTCCTTTTCTCTAGTGGAGGTGCGTGTGGGTGGGTGAGAGGGGAGGCTGGGAGGCTGCTGAGACCTCGGCGTTATCAGCACCAGATGCAGGTTGACTTCAGACTTTGAATGGAAGGTAAAGAGAGAAGGGGGAGGAAATTAATGAGAGCCATAAAGCCAGCAGGATAAATAATTAGCCAAGCAGTCCTGAGATCCATCCCTTCATTTGCTGCCACAAATAAATTCTCCTCGCAAAGTTTGTCACTATTTGTCAAAATTGCTATTGGCTCATTGTCGTGCCGTATTCTGTTTCATTTGTTGGCTCAGTTATGACAGAACTGTAAACTCTTTTGCTGTGTTGTCCCTCCTTCATTTTTCATGTATATCCGTGTGACAGGTTTCTTTCCTGCCACTGATAATTGGCCAGACTGCTGCTCCCTCCAAATGTGTGCAGCACAGACAGACAGAAGGCCTGTGACTATTCAGTTGTCATAATGTTCTTCATAAATCATTTGGATGAGCGAGTGTCATATTTGTGTCCACATTTTGTTTAGAATAATCAGGAGAACATAATGGTGCTTGTTTACTTGTGGTTGAGCTTCTAGAAACAGTGCAGGCTGTAAAACACAGATACAGAACCATGCATGTCTTCACCTGCGTTTATGTTCCAACAGTGATGTTATTTCTCCGAATGTTGCTTTGCCTTGACCCCCTCAAGACTAAATCGAATTTTTTACGGCATTAGAGAGCCCTCGTGTTAGAGTACCTGTGC
The DNA here is from genome assembly GCA_900303265.1 of Brotula barbata. Classification (NCBI taxonomy): domain Eukaryota; kingdom Metazoa; phylum Chordata; class Actinopteri; order Ophidiiformes; family Ophidiidae; genus Brotula; species Brotula barbata. The sequence goes on from OMNV01003672.1 coordinate 16,577, forward strand.
TGATCTGAAGTGTTTACACGCGGTTCACTCCCCGAGGATTTTGTATTATTGTTGTCATACTATATTGAGCATAGCCACTTGTATTGTTCTAATACTCCGATGGTAGATTTGAAAAGAGCTGAGCAATCACGGAAAGACTTACATTATCCTGCAGTCTTTGATCGCTATTCATGTGTCTGCGCGAGGTAATCTTCCGCTCTAATCTCATTCACAGATATAAATAAACAAGTAATGCTGTAAATGAGAGGGAGCACACGAGTGAACATCCAGAGGATTATGGTAATTTGTGGATAAATGTTTAAAAATGTGACTTTTTCTTTTTTATTAAGGAAGTTAGTTTTTTTTAAGTATCTTATTTGCCACAGAAGGTGTGTAACAGGATGATAAAGTGATGTTTTATCATTTCGTAGACATTGGCACATTGACATATAACAAATACTGCAGTCATATTGTTTCATTTGTCGCTGAAAAGGGAATTTTTACAAACAAATGAAATTCCCTAGGGAGTCATTTTGACGATACTGAAAAAAATTGACATTTCAGCATTGATGTATTTTGTCTATATACAATGTATCGATACAG
>OMNV01003672.1:20694-46973 GCA_900303265.1 Brotula barbata
CATCGCCAAGCTTCTGAGCAAAGAAGGCTGGGGAGGGGAGGGGAGGGGAGGGAGAAAAGAGAAAAGGAAAGATGCACATATGGGTTGCTATTGATGTATTCCATTTCTGACCTAATTTAAATCCCTGCCAACAAGCTCATATGCATACTGTACATTTGCTAAATTACAGAGTGTAAAGCTTGCCTTCTCACAGAGACAGGTGTAAACATCAATGTTGTCATAATGCACCACCAGTAAATATGATAATCGCGCCATGCTGCAATAGAGCACAAAATAATTTGGACATCATTTTGATGCCTGAGGGGCCCGGGGGAGTGCCCTCCAGAACGAAGGTGCCCCATTGACATGCTATACACGCCAAGATATAATTATGGCTGCCTGTCTTTGTTCCTCCCAAGCTTCCTCTCAGAGCACTAGTAATTTGCTTGTGATATTTTGGTGTTCTTTACAATTGAGTTATTCTCTGTGGACTTGAGTATTACATGGCTGCAAATGGATAGGAGGAGAAGCAGCTCGACAAGCAAGTTTGGGAAGTTGGCAACGATAATAAGGCGTTCTGTGAAACTTGAAGTGAAAATAATTCTGTTGTTTGTTGGGTTTTTTTTCGGATAAAACTACTCCTCGTCCTTTTGATTTTAGTGCCTGTTCTAAGTGTCATCACGGGCTATCTGTGTTGGACACGGCTGATAATAAGGAGCAATGCCAGAATATCTTTAGGGTATGCAGTGTGTCGAGCTGCGGTTTGTTGTCATGATAATCCCCTCATTTGTAATGTCGGGATCAGCAGGTTACGGCTCTCCACTTGCCTGCCATGTCAAGACTTGGGACTGGCGAGGTGGATTGTCATTTCTGAAGCAATATTTTGACAGCGCCTTCACTTTACTCGTATACTTCAGCTCAAAGGTCAGAGCTGTGCCACTTCCATTTACTGTGTGTGAACACTCAATCCCTGAGGAGTGGCGCTCGCTACAGCTCCCCCTGCATCCATATCACACACACACACACACACACACACACACACACATTGTTTCTCTTTCTACTTCTCACCATTTCACTCACTTGTTTTAGATGAGAGATGTCATGGCTAGTCCCACACGGGGCATTATTGTGAGTCTACAGCTCCCAAACTGAAGGGCAATTACTTCTTATAAACCTTTATTATAGAATAAATAGCGAAAGGCAGCTGCGTTCAGCTCCACTCACTCTGATACTTGATTTCCGCTCTCGCCATCACTCCACTTACTGTGTCGCGGAAAATGCCACCTCTCTCTCACTAATTCTGATTTTGACTTGCCTCACATCAAAGAGGCTGCTGGGTATTTTTTTGAAAACATCGACGGGTACAATTGTCGCAACTGCACAATGTCTTAATGGTGTAGCTGTCATCCATTTTACTGTGTGCTTAGCGCCACTCCTTACACACCGAGGAAGGTGATGTCAACCAAATAAGGCACTTGTCAGTAACACAAAAAGACATTGTTGCTGGTTCATTGTTACCTGCTCTGCCAGCTATCATATAGGAAGTGATGGAGTGACGGTGTTTGGAGCGCTGTGCAGCCCCAGAGCCCCCAGGGGTATTATGGGTGTAAATCTCCCACACACAGTTCTCCTCCAGGCCAAGGAGAGCAACATCATTAGCCAGAGCAGATGGAGGGGCTTCAGCACTGTTTTCCTCTCTTCTGTTGGACGTGTGCTGGAATATGGTTTGATACAATGGGAGTGGATGAGAGCAACACTGAGCCAGACAATGAATGATGAAATCCTCATGAAATCAGATGAAAGTTAGATGGTTCAAGAGGATTCAGATTCATCATTTATTGTGAAGTGATGATACTGGAGTGTATGGTGTGTGTGTGTGTGTGTGTGTGTGTGAGAAGATAAATAGTAATGATAATAATACATAATAAATAAATGAATAATAAATAAATAAAAGGTGTTAGATTCAGGCACATATTTGAAGTCATTGAACTATCTGTCCATATATCCATCACTACATGAGTATGTGAACAGTGTATAGTTTGTGTGTATAATTTGATAATTCAGATTTTAAATGTTATTAATCTCATATTTTTATTCTAATTTTATTTTGTCTCCACTTATATTATCTCTCACTGCTGTAACGTGAATTACCCCAGTGTGGGATCAATAAATTTTATCTTATCTTAACTAATGAACACCATATATATATAGATATATAAAAATAATATTTGCCACAGAAGAGCTTAACCAATATATAGGCAGGCAGATATTACAGCTATATATACAGCTGATGTGTATGCATATGCTTTGTGTATTGGCTGCCTCTACTTGTTTTTTTATTTATAATATTTTTTTACTAATGTTCAAAAATTTGCATTATTATAATATACAGTATATTAAAAATATATTTCATGAAGAAAATCGCGCAGTACTCTTGTCAGCTACTCCTTTAAAACCCAGCACCGTTTCATAAGGTGACAAAATGCCCTTAGATTAGGGAAACTTTCGTCCAAAACTGTAAAATTGATAAACAGTGGAAAAAAGAGACCAATATCTGTCTGATATAACAGCCCAACCATGATGCTAAGCCAAACAGCCAATCAGTGTAATCATATATCAGTGAGGAGCATTTATCTCCAGCAGCCACTGTCTCCCCATTGATGCAGCAGTATTTCACAGTGTGCTAGGCCTGCTATCCAGGGAGCAGGGAGCGTGTGCAGTCTGAAGCACTGGCAGAATCCTAATCTTCCAGCAAGACGCTTCACATGGCCAGATCAGTATTAGGAGGGAGGCAGGGGGAGAGGGGAAAAAAAAAGCCCATCTTAGTCTGTGTTTTAAAGGACAGTGCTTTGAATGTCATTTGACAATTTCCTTTTAATTAGAACTAATTTACAGAAAGATGCCCACCAGCTAATCTTTACAGGATAATTAACTTCTATTTTCTTTACTTTTAATTAAAAAGTGGAAAAAGATTTAGCTGATCCATAAAGAATTGTTCTTTTGAAATGTTCATCAGACTTCACACTTCTTTTGGCATTGGTAATATTTAGATGGTATCTGCTGCTCACAGTCTCCACTGAGTTATTGCAATGATTTTCTCCTCCTTATCCGAGGTATTAAGAAGTGGAACTATCAATAGTAGAAATAGGAACCAGAGGCAAATTAGAATTGAATTAATGAAGAATTTATTGCAAAAGGACCCCCCCCCCTTTTCCTTCATAATACTGGAATGAAATTGACATCTTAGATATATCCATTTCATAGAAATGCCTTGATGGAAAAACATTGTTTTATCTACATTATTTGATACAATAATCATTTTTTCGTTCTGAAGGCTTCCCACTAAATTCTTTGAAATGATGTTGGACTGAAAGCTAATTGTTGCAGAAGCAGTTTAAGCACATAATATTACCATTTTATTCCCTGTACAACCACAGGTCACAGAATGGTTCATTTAGGAGTTTATGTAGGTTAAAAGCGGTATCGTTGAATATTTAAGTCATCACGAACGTCCTCGCTGTCTTTACAAGATCAAAATTCTCCCAGCCATCATCAGGAGCTACTTGAGGAAAGTCTTTTCTAGCCACCGTTACCTTCCAGCAGACTTTACTTAGTGGAGATAAAGTGAGCCAATATGAGGTGAGCGTGCTGTAGACGGAGCCTCCACTCGTCTGCAGACGAGCCAATGGCTGAAGATGGATGCCCCCACTTAACCATGATAGCTCCCTGGAGGAGCCTCACTCAATGGCTTCATTAAAAGTGAACGTTCTAGTGAAAAGCTCGCTTATAAACCAGTAATTAAGACCACACATATTTTACCTGCTTTGTTTCAGCTGTCACATCCGGTGTACAGGCGCATGGTTAACTTTTATTTCCTTATAAGTAACAGAATGACACCAATAAATCATTCAGCCAGAGCAACAGCAAGTGTGCGGTAAGAGGAACAGATACAGCATATTGTGTGTTGCTGCTCCGCTTATTGCTCCTCCAAAGCAAATTTGACTCTTTAAGAGTGTGTTACAGTGCGTTAGCTTTGCCCGTATTATTTTGAGGACAAGCTTTGTGCATTTTATTGACCAGATATACCAGTTTGTACTTGTTTGTGTGTGGTGTGCGCGTGTGCAACTCTAGAGAGACGAGTTGATGCAGAAGAGTGAAACAGGACCCGGCTAACTCCACGGAGAAACAGGCTGGCATCTGCTGAAGCCCTCGGGCACGCTCAGAGGTGCCTCCAGCATTTTAATGGCATAGTCAAATGCCAGCATGTTTTCATGCTATTCCAATTCAAATTCATTGGATAAAGAAATAAGTGTGTTATTCCACTTCAACGGGCCAGACAGAAAGACTGGGCGCAGCAACACACAACGTAGCAACTCTGTAAACACACAGGGATCCAACGTGATGTCTGATTGGAAAATGATGCTTAACATGATTTGAGCAATATGCATAAAAATAAATTGTCGCGTCTGTATCTGTTAACACTTTCGCAAGCTGTCAGCAGGAATCATCAGATAGTGACACAGATACAGTGGATGGGTCCTAGTCGATGTACAGTGATGTAAACTCAGTGGGCCGTCTATAGTAAATGCATGATGTCACCAGATTACATTTAGATGCCATGTCATCTAAACCATGATGCAGTCTCACAGAAGGGTATGTGTGTGTGTGTCCCTGTGTGTGATATGAAAACATTTATTCATCCCTCCAATGAATCCGCCCTCCCTCCTTTTTCACCGCAATTTCCAGACAAGCGTTGGTGCTGAGTTTTGAAGCAGTTTGTTGACTGTTGATTGTAAGTGCCTGAATTTAGGAAGGCAGCCATTTCTAATCACCAGAATTACATTGCTTAGCAACCGGAAAATCAAGTTAAACAATACCATTGCTTATTCTTGGTCACACACTGTAGTTAAGAGAACACATCAGTCTCCACTGAAGCTGCTCCACGCTCCTCCCAGCACATACACATCCACACGCGCACGTACACACAAACCGCCATTCAAAGACAATACACAAATGGTAATTTACTTTCGACTTGTGTTAGAACATTGGCTGCACTTTTGTTTAATTATACAGTGTACAAGTTGGAAAAAAAACCCCATCTTTTTTGTTTGATTTCCATAGTATGAAAAATTGAAATGAAAAATTCCTCGGAGGATTTCTGTAATATATGAAGCTATTAAGAGTTGCATACGTTGTATCTATTTCATTACAGTGATCAAGGATTAAATTAGAGGCTTGAGCCGTGTAACATATATAGTCGATCTCCTCCAAGGCTGAGGAAGGCCTCTGCCTCCCAAAGGTCATTAGTGCTGAGGAGAGAATATGGCCCCCAGTCTCTCCATCCCTCGCTTCTGCTTCCTCTCCTCTCTTCCTAGCCCTTCGTGCAAACTGTTTAGGTCTCATTTCCACACATTGAGTGTCAGAGAGCAAGTGTTTATCCGCTTTTCTTCTCCAGCTGTGCAGGTAAACACCAATGTGTGTCTAAATGTGCACGGCTCACACTGCAGAGCTATGTGAAGAGCACAGCAGCTGCTTGTAACTTGGGACAAAGTCTATATTTCTATATTTCCTCCCACACATAAGTTCACTGAGTCCTGCAGAGGATGTGTGTGTTAAACTGGAAGTGTGGAAGGCCTGGTATCAGTGCTGGCACAAAGGGCCAGTCACAGGGAGCGCAGTTGGCAGGGGTTTAGCTGTGTGGCCCTGTTGGATTTTAGGGCTGCATTATGCATTCATGTTTAGTCTCAGGTGCTGCGTTTTATCCCCAGGCCAGCTTGGACACATTTTCAATGGACCTTTTGGATGAAAAACTGTATAGGTGGGAGCAAAAATGATTTCCATGCTTATAGAGATCTGCTGCTTTGTTCTGTCAGATTCAATTACCTCACCTCTAATTAGGGAGCTATAGAGGAGGCTGGGTTTGTGATCCGCACATCACACTGTGGAGCCTGCTGATAATGTGAGGTATCGCTATCACCGCCCGGCCACCAGTTCCACACATTGCAGACGGTTGAAAAAGCATGCCGTGAAATTAGCAGTCAGTCATACAGTTTAGAAGCACACGTGCACGCGTGTTTATTTGGCATTCTTTTGTTTGCGAAGAGTGAGTTTTGGAGGCAAGGTGCAGAGTATTTCCTCATTCCACCACCTCTGTCTATGCTCTCAGCTTCCTCTGTGACTCATTAATCCTCTGTCCATCATATTGTCTCAGAGTATCAGCCCGTTTTATAGACTCAGCGGGTGCATTACCATATCCCTCTCTGGAGCTGCACTCCGCATGGCCGATCCCTATCAGACAGAGGCCATGCCATGAACAAAAGAGCCACTGTGATCAAGCCTGCATTCAGCTACCAATGTCTCTATTAGCATTGGCTGCTCCTGCCGCCTGACTGTTTGAACAGCGCTGAGATATTTTTTTTTCTCTAGTCAGCGGAGGAAGACCTTGATGAATGTGGATGATACAGTCCATGGTGGAGAGGGTTGACGAAACTACAAGGATACCTGGACACAGAAGGTTTTCAGCCACTGTGGTGTTTCCTCTTTAGGTGTTGGGGTGCGAGTAGGTGACCGAGGCCTAGACAGTGTATTGGAATCAGCTTTTAGTTTGGAGGTGTAGAGATAATTATCGTTTCCCCTTTGCACACTTGTTCTAGGAAAATGGAGGCAGTGGAGTGATTTGAATGAAATGTTTCACTATTCTAAGCACACACCAGTTGATGATGCTTTTATATTTCTTATCAATTGGTAGTGTTGTCAAAAGAGGAAGGTTAGGATTATCCCGGTAGCCACTGACAAGCATGCGGCCCAGAATTAGTGCACAGCCATTTTCCTATGAGGTCACTCACTCGCTCAATATGTTTATCTTACTAATTCAAATCTGGTTTGGTCAAAATTTAGTACTTTATGTTCTGTTGAAGGATGCATTGATGGGTTTGGGACGTCATTGTAATTTTGCCCAGGGACAAGACAGCTCTTAAATCTTAGATCAAGCGTGTTGTTTTCTCTTTCTTAAGTTGTCAAATGTGTCATTTCCTGTATCTTTTGATAGTACTTTAATATCTGCTGACTCACTTTGCGTATCATTTTGTCATATGAACGCTGCGCATTCACAGACAAAGTGAAAATGTGCACTCTTGTGGATGTTGTATCCAACTGGGACACAGCTGCAGATTTCCAGTGGTTGCGTGGTTCCCTCCCAAACGTTGTTAAGAGTTCAAGCATTTTAGAGCGGCTCGCGTTGTCTTCTTAGCAGAAGTGAAACACAGATGCTCCTCTCCGTGGTGTCATTGACCATCTGAACTCCAGAGGAGGCTTGATAAGCGGGTGAAGGAGCAGACATTCCTCTGGCCCATTCGTCAACAGACCCTATAGAAATGCACCAACAAGCGCGGGTCACACAGTGAATGTGACAGGATTTTAAACAGTACACAACTAAATATAGCAGGAACGCCACTATCAGAAAATGAGTTAGGAGTGTGGTGCTAGTCGTTTAGAAAGTCATTATTCTTATCATTGCTGTCTGTGAAATAATTTCAGGTCTCTCCATGCAATGAATACTGTATAATAAACTAAACATGTGCCAATGTGAACAAACTTTGTTAATCTATGCGCTCCCCAAGAAGTAGCCCATAAGACCCCCTTTAATATCTGCGAACAGTATTTGATTTTTCCATTTTCAGGAGACTCTTATCAGTTTGGAAACGCTCCATTTTAGTTAGTATCTGTTAGAGTGGGGAAGTGAGATGCCCTTATTTTGAGTCTATTAAACCTCAATTCTATCTCATCTTATCTCCCTAATCTTCGTGTCTTATTGACCATGAAGTTAATCTTTAATCTCCCTTTACCCTTATTATCGCACAACACTGTAGGTCTATTTTCTGTGGTGTTGCTCTATTTGCCCGCAAAGAGGAAGAATCGTTTAGTTGTACACACAGTTCTTATTCAGCTGTGTAATGGAATGTGTACAGTGTGTATAGTGTCATACTGTCTTCAATTGCCTTGGCAGGAGCATTTAACGCCAGTCATACAATCTCCCCTTGATACTGCGATATTTATCTCTCGGTATCATCTTAAGCGATGGTAGACTCATCGAGTCACTTCATGCCTCGCTTCACTCCTCGGCAAATCAGCAGAAGGCATCAGATACCATCATAAAACTGTATCCTAATTTAAAAGCTCCACTCTGCCTCTGCAGTGTCTATTAGAGATCTGTGTGCTAATTCTTTTCATGTCCAGGGCTCCTGCAGATGTAGGCTTCTACAAAGGAGTAATTTATAAGACTAATGAAAAGAGCAAGCAGTTTGCAGAGATCAGGGGGTCTTTTATGAGGCTCGGTGCGGGAAGAAAGAGAAACAGGAGAGGCACACCAGCACTGCTTTCTGAACTGAAATTATTGCTTTATTAAAGCTGAGGGGCTCACTCCCACCACAATAGAACAAACACGTTGAAAGGTGTCGAGAGGATATCAGTGTACATACTCTGAGCTGCGGGATGATGCACACAAGAGGCTGCAACATAGCTCATGTGTGACAAGCAGAAAGAGAGCGCGAGCGTCCACGTCTAGTAGGCGGTGATGGCAGCACGTTTGATATGATTATTCAGTCCTGCTTTATACAGTCACCGTTAGAGATGGAGATGTTATTTTCCCAAAAACACTCACACCGCCACCACCACCACGCTGCGAGGAGCACATCGTTACAAACGCAAGAAACTTAAAGTTGAAGTGCGCCATAGCCTCTTGTAATTCACACGGAGGCATTGCGGTCATGTTTGCTAGCAAGATGCACATTATCTTAATAACATTCAAATGCGTTTTTCAGAACTAATAAAATTCAGGTAGCAGTACAGTAATTCCATCAACGCCCTTGATTGAAGCAAAAACGGGTATATGCAAATACCAAAAGAGATGTACAGCTACAAGCAAAACTCTGAAATCATCTAGATTTAAAGAAATAATATTGCACAGAGGGGGGAAAATTAATCACACGGAAAAGTGTCTCCTTTAAGATTGCACTGGTGTATTACCCCGAGGCATGGAATGTAAATGGAAAATCAACATTGTACCCTGTGATAAGGCTAACAAATTAATAAAAGTATTTTCTTTCCTCCTCCCATGCTGATGCCTGTATGAAAAGTCAGGAAAGGAACTTTTTTTTTTTTCTCCTTTCTGTGTGAGGTTTTGTTTTGCAGGTAGTGGGATTAACATCAGTGCTCACCTTGGCTGCATGACAGCTTGTTTTTCAGAAACAAGTCTCAAATGGCTTTTTCAATCGCTATAATGGAAGCGCCTTTGTGAATTTAATGGTACAATAATATTCTTTATTGACACGGCCTTGTCTTTGTCTATACTGAATATCTGAACATGCAGTGCATAAACAGTACACCGCTGCTCTGTGCTGTGTACCGTATCTGCATTTGTAGTATCTCAACAAAAGAAACGAGGAGATTTGGAAGTTATTTTTTTTATTTTGAAAAGCCTGGAGGATGTGATGAAACTGCATAAATTTCTTGTGTGTGTATGTGTGTGTGCGTGCGTGCCTGTGTGCGTGTGTTCCCTCAGGTCCTTTGGAGGATGGCCTGGAGGAAGAAGAGGAGGAGTGTGTCTCCGAGGAGAATGAGCTCTTGGCCAAAGATGAATTCTCTGTAGAGGAGAACTTCTCTGCCGAGTTTGAGACCGAGAATATGAGCTGTGAAGACATGGAGTACTTCTGCAACAAAGGTGACAATCATTTATTTATTTTTCCAACCCAGTTCAACTCCTTGGAAGCCCAAACTCCAAAAAGTAGCGGCAATATCTGCTTTTGATTGATATGAAGTAATACCAGCGTCAGAATCACTTACTCAGATACCAGTGGTTCACAAACAGGCTGCCTCTACATGTCTATTACCACTCAATGATTTTCCAAAAAATAAGCGTATCAATATGTGCTTTTCCACTTTTCCAGATATAGAATAATTTTTTGAAAATAGAATTGTTTATCCTGACACATAAAATCAAATAATCAAATTGACAAATCAACCAATGACATTTTACCTTTGGCCAGCTACAGAAATACATAAATTGTCTTTTAAAAAAATGCAGGGTGTGTGTTGATCTCAAAATTTTATCTTTCTTTAAGTTGTACGGTAGTTCACACTTAAACTTTTTAAACTAAATCAACTAATGTAACATTACCAAGTTGTGAGAAATATTTGGAATTTATTTAATAACAATGATTTAATAATAATAACAATTATATCCCTCTTCTCTCTTTGGCGATGGCTGCACCTCTTACCGTCATCTACCATACGTGGAAAGAGGCCATTCGTTTGTTACTACTTCAAATAAGACTTTGCACTGGGTAACATAGACACTTTTGGGATCGATTTGATATCTGACTAACTAAAACTATGTCATCTGAGCTTGTAGTGCTTCCTTCACATAATGAGACACAATCTTTAGCAACCGCTGTGCCAAGAATCAGAAGTGAGCTCAACTCTTGCCAGTGGCACCTGGTAGAATTCCTCCAAACCTTGTGTTAAATGAAACCTAGCACAACTTGTACCCATATCAGAATTGCTCCTGCGTGACTGCCTGGAGTTGAAATTATCCATTTAGATATTTGATATCCACAATCCACCCAAGAGCGGTGGTTTGATCTGTTAGAGAGATGGCATCAGCAACACTGGCTCTTCCTCTGTGATAGTGCTGTGAAGGTGTGCTAGAGTGCGCCAATGCACCGGAGAGCGTGTAACACTTCCCTTTGAGTTCTCTGAACACTCAGCAGCACCTGCTACTGCTCGGAGGTCCAGCACTTTAAAGGCTTTAGTGTCGCCAAATGCGCCCGAGTCCTCTTTGAACTCCAATTCAATTAGATTGCTTCTTTGTATGTTTGTTTCATTTTGGTCACACTTTGCCATCACAAGAGCTAATTTGTGCTCTGCTCCAGGTTACAGTGCGAAGATGACAGAGTTGTAACCCCTCCCAAACTCTTTCTCTCTCACACACACACACACACACACACACACACACAGTCACATACACACACACCACCCCTTCCTACCCCCGAGTCTTGTGTCTTCATTACCCCAGGAGTGCCCTCTTACTGATGCTCGAATGCCATAAATTTGACTTTTTAATGAAGAACCGAGGCTTTGAATGTCTGTCTCGTTTTTCTTGTTTCAAAGGGAAATTGTTTACAATAATTTCTTCACACTTCTAAACTGATGTGCCTTGTGGGATTACATTATTGAAGCAATGTTTCAGGTAGGCTATGCCCTAGTTATCGTATCAATAACATTTTCCTTTTGTTCTCAGAGAAAGTTGAAAGGCATGTTTGTTTGAAAATTGCAATTACTTACAAAGCCACGTTTGCTTTACACTTTGTCTCCTTAATGCGTTGCTACACGGAAACCCAAATTAGAACATATGGTCGTCTTACAACCCAGCTCCCTATCAAGTAGATGGTACAGCACGCATGAGAAAAAATGTAACTTCTGAAAACTTCAAAGACTCGTGTCAAGGCGGTTAGATATTGTTCCTGCCTTGCATGGATCCTTGCCTCAAATCTTCTTTTCGTTCCTTATGTTTAGGAAGAAAGTCAAAACTAAAAAGAAACGCAAAATGTCAAATACTACTGGTAATCTGCTTCTTGTCATATACACGGCTTACAAGTCAGATTTTTGTTACTTTTCCTATCTAAGCGTAGCTAAGTCTCCTATTGCCTCCTAAGACCCAAATGATGTGCTATCCAAATTCCCATTTTCTTTTTGTCAAGTTGTGTGCAATCATCAGGTGTAGCCATTTTCCCGACGATCCCTTCTTCAATTTGATCTCTTTAAAACAAATTTAAACTTATGTCTGAGTGGCTTAAATTTACTCCGCTTATGAAGAAACTACCGTGAATTAACCAGGACGCAATCCTGGCCACATTAAATGGTTTAAGTGTGTTATTCCTCGACTATAGGAGGAAAAAGAGAGCCCCTTGATTAACTAAACCCTCTCAAATGTGATGGCGTGCTGTAATTAGCCCTGTGCGGACTTGAACGCGGGTTTTAAAGCAGCCACTCATCCCATGGCCTTTATCTTCTGCTGCTTCCCGGAGAATAAGGTCTCCCGTGTAAGGTTCCTCCACTGAGCAGCGACTCTCTGGTCTTAGCTTAGCCTTGTATCTGTGTAGTCACTCTCTGAAATGGGCTTGTCAGGGGGACATAAAACCTCCATTAAAAGTTTCGGTCCATAATAGGTATTAAAAAGCTGTAGGAACACAAAGAAGAGTACCAATTTTCATTAACATATGAAGCACTTATTAACTTTGATCAGAGTGCGGTGAAGTAGCAAAGCCGCTTAAAGGCACAAAGGTCAAGAAGTTGAATGCCACCAAAGGCTCAGCCATTTGCCTTAGCCTGCAGAAAAGGGGCTCCCCAGATAAGTGGATGGAGCACCTTGACGTCCCATCTTGGCCTGAGGGTTGGGAACCTATAAATTAGGTGATGGTTGACACCATCACCTCTTTAGTGAGTGGTGTCATGACAGTTTCTGGTGCTTTTCATTGATGTGGACCGTCGGATGGTAGTGGCAACGTACACATTACTTTAACAGAAATGGCTATAAATGCTCTGTGTGTGTGTCTTCACTTCGTCAGACAAATTGGAAGAGTCACCTTTGGTTTCTTCACAACAAGTATTCATGCAAGGAACAAGCCCACTGTGTGCAGCGTGTGTGTACTGTTCTTACATTAGTTGGAGGGTATATGCACTTTAAAGCTTCAATTGTACTCCAGTTAAGGAAATAAATCCATTTTTGAAACTTCACCTATACAACTGCAATAGGCATAATCAAAGTATGCTTACTCAATACTGAATTTGGCAATTCTTACTCGATTAAACAATTGCAAATAGATCTACCCGGGCATGTAAACATTATAGTTTGTCACCTCCATATGAATTTCCTGACATGGCCGACTCCCCTCCGATTATACAAGCTAACGTGTTAACAACAACAACAGAATCCTATAACGTCTGTCTGTCAAGACAATCGTAGAGTACAATGTGTATAAAACCGTATTGTATGCTTAATACTAATAACTTGAATTTATATGGCGCCTTTCAAAAAAAAAAAAAAACCCAAGGACACTTAACATTGTAGATAACTGTAAAAAGTGATTGCTCGGGTTGACAGCTAACTGAGGTTTGTAGGCCTTGGCGAACAGATGAGGAGGTTTTTGAAAGAGTTGTGGACGTCAACAGGGAGAGCGTTGCAAAGGGTGGGGGCTGCAACACTGAAGGGTCTGTCTCCAAAAGTTTACAGTTTGGTAAGGGGCGGCAAAGAGCAGACCCATGTCAGAGGACCGCAGCTTCCAGGACAGGGTGTAGTGGTGAAGGAGATCAGTCAGGTACTAGGGCCAACGGCATCGAGGGATTTATAGGTAAGAGTGTGGATTTTGTAGGTCATGCAGGACTTGATCAGGAGGCAGTGAAGACAGATAAGGGTTGGAGTGATGTGCTGCCAGGGTTTGGTGCGGGTGAGAATCCTGGCAGCTGAGTTTTGCACGTACTGCAGGCTGTTCAGGGTTCTGCTTGGTATCCCGAACAGGACCCCATCGCATCAGTCCAGACGGGAGGTAATGAAGGCATGGATGAGGGTTGCTGCCACAGAGTCTGAGAGTGATGCCCGGAGTCTGGAAATGTTTTTGAGATGGTAGAATGCGGATTTGGGAGATACATTTGAAATGTGACTTGAGTGAGAGGGTGGAGTCTAGAATGACACCCAGGCTGCGGACTTCTTAGGATGGGCAGATGGAGCAGCTGTCCGCGTCCAGAAGGAGATCTCCAACATTCCGGAGCAGCGCCTTAGAATAAAGCAAACTGGGCAAGCTTGCAAGTTATGTGTGTATTCATCTTGCACTGTGTAGCGAATGTATCAATTACAGATCGAGTGATATCCACTCATTTACCCTGAAATGACCTCTTCACTGACACCACACATAAAGGCTCAGAGGACACACGAGGATGTGAAATGAAGCAGCTTGGCCGAAAAGTAGAATATGTAAGAGAAAGAAATCTGCTTTGGCGTACGCACTATTACACGACGCCTCCTTCTCTATTGGCTGCTTTGTGAGGAAGGGATCATGTCTTTAAAGACAAATAACCTTGGCTTTTCCTTGTGATTAAGAAGAAAAGGAAGCTCAAACAACTTCTTCTACTCTGTCTATTTCACATTTATGGAGCTTGGGTTTGTGAAGAGCACACAGATGAACGCAGAAAAGATTTATATACTCTATTGCCACAGCAAGGTCCATAATTGTAGGAAAGATAGATTTTTTTATATGCTCAACGGCATCGTTTTTTTTACAGAAATAGTGAAATTTCACCTTGTTGTTTACCCCCTCTTTTATTGTTGGGGAAAATATGAGGAAGGGGGGTGTCTGTGAAGTTCAGCGCAGGGTGTTGCCACAAGCTGTTCCATTTGTGTGTTCCAAGTGTTTTTCTGATGACAAATGACTTCCTTAGTTAGCTCTGACAGTGGATTTACATGTCACATGTCTGCTTTCCTCGCTGTAAAACACCCTTTTTTCTATGTGACATTATGTTTTTCCTCCCAGGTCAAATTTTGTGATTCTGTAGCAAGTGCAGTGTGAGGCACAATGCGCCGAGCAGGAATAATTGTGATGCTTTGAATGCCCTAGTCGCCTCAAATTACAAAATTATAATGCAAGCAGAAATATTTCACTTTATCACAGTTGAAGAGTGAATAACTGGGCCTTAACACAGCAAATAACAAACCCACCTTGACCCTTTAAATAACCTCTCTGCAAGTAATTTCACACACAGCGGTCAGAGACACACAACAATAAACAGAAAGTGGCAGAATTAATTATGCCACTCTTTGTGTAACACAGGAGTAATCAGAATCTCCGGCAACAGAGGAGGAAGATCTCCTTGGCTCTTTCGCCACAGATGCCATTGCCCAGAATGGTAAATGTGGAATTTTAATGCACAGTTGATGCTGGAGAATATGGGGAAATGCTAATTTGTGCTGCGATAAGATGAATCGAGTCATCCCTTTAGCCCCATTTGACTCAGTGGAGGAAATTAATCATTAATGTTTGTTAAGTATGACAATCTAACTGGGCCAGATCTACATGCTCAGAGACTGAGGCAGAGTGAGATAAAGACCCAGGCTGCAGACAGGGAGGAAAACTGCCAGATTCTGTAATGATGGGAATTTATTGGCATTTAAAGAGACAGTGGCAAGGCATTTCACTAATAGCCTCCCCCCGCTGGAGTACTCTGCCTGCCACAAATTGCATACAATTCAAACCTATTTTTCAGATAGTAGAGAAGTCTTACAGCTATGCTTGACTTTGGTGCGGAAAAAAAGGTTGCTTCCTGGAATTGACTTTATCTGTTGCAGCATAATCTGTATCAACAACCAAATACGCAACTGCTGGGGGGCGGCGTGCATTCCCCCTAATACAAGATTCCAAAAATCATTGCCGAAGCCGCAATGCCAGGATATTAAGGTTGCGTTTAGCAAAAGCACCGAGTTAAATCCTAGAACTCATAATCATTTCTATAGAATTGTGCAATTGTGATGTATTTTCCAGAGGCTTTTGCAAAAATTGCAACCTGTCTCTAGACTCAGTGGTCTGGATTAGAGTGTTCTGAGATCCTTAAGGTCACACACAACATTGACATTTTCAAGGGCTTCCTTTGCGGAGACAATGCTATAAGGGAGAGAAAAAGCCAATATGACTTTGTTGCTACCTTGCTCGAGGAATTGTTTGTGTAAATCGCCTATAAGCTTATTGACCTGAATGCGTGGCACGCTGCATGTGACTGCGATTTGGCTAGAGAGCTGTCCTTTGATAGAGCAGTGATAGGGCTGATTTTAACAGCTCACTGGCTCCTCTTGCATGCCCGCCAACCCTGCACCCAGCAGGCTGCCTCGCTCCACCAGCCCTCCCCGTCCCTTCTGTTCTGCAGCCCTCTCTCACTCAACCTTAAGTATCTCCATTTGATTGCACAGGGAAAGCAACCTAGGCCAGATGTAAATTATGATCTAGGATGATAATGTGGAGGATGATCATTGACAATCTGTCTCCCTTGATAAGACCACAGAGGGTCTCCGTTCAAATGATGAAACAAGCGAGCATCTATCATTCATATTAGACCTCTCTGAGTGAAATGGTGTACCTCCATCAATCTATTTCGAAAATAGAAAGGTCCAAATATTATGTGCACGAAACTCTCTAAAATAGGTCGATGTATTTCCGTCTATGTCAGGTTGTTGATTTGGATTTTTTTTTTCTTTTTTTTTAACCAAGCCGTAAGAAACGAGTGCTGCTACAGCACTTCTTTCTACACCGTGCACATTTGTGCAGGGAACTTCATCAAAGCCCTGTGACATTGTTCCCTGTGAGGTTGCCTGGGTGATTGTGTTTAAAATGCACTGCAAACTGTGTTAGATAGAAGGCAGAAAATCCTTAATCACTGCTTAATTAAGGAATCATCTTGTAGCTTCATTTCCCGGGCTGTAATTAAACACTTCCAATACGTTTCGTTACAGGGCTTAACATGTTCGCCTGAGATCAAGGTAGTGCCTTTAATGTTATCTCCTCGGCTTTTTTTAAACTCCGCTCCATTGGAAGGAACTGTTGATATACGCCTTTGTTATCCTCGTCATAATACGAGCCTAGTATGCTAAAGAGGTTCTCCGGGCCCAACAGTAAATAGTGGGGGAATTTATGGGAGTGGGCTCCCTGATAATAAACTGGGAGAAGGGAAGGAGTGGGGGAGAAATCACCAGCCCAAGCAGACACTTGCATAAGCAAAACTGGGTCATAATGACCTCATGTACTGTAAGTAGGACAGTTCTGCAGACTTCTCTTCACTCTCACTTTTCAAAATTTGTATACATCTCCTCTTTTGGTATGAAGCAGAAAGCTGACATCCTTTTGGCAATGTTTGCTCCCTTCTTTGAAGTGAGCCATGTCAAAAAAAAAAGCTAAACAAGCATGGTGTGTGTGCGCTTGATCTGGAGATTAACCTAACTGAGAACGGATGAGGCTGGAGTGAGCGGTGTGTGTGTGTATCCTGTGGCAGTTGTCACTAGAAATGTGGCAACTAACACTCTGCAGTGCTTTTTGGAGGGTATGAGGAAGCAAGTATGAGATGGGATTGGAAAATAACCACATGACGTCAATGCGTATGTCCTGTCATATTTGGTAATAGTAAACCTGGTAAAGTCGCAATGATATCATCTTCATCATCCTAAAGTTTTTCACGAATATCTTTACATGTCTTACTTTCCCTGTGTGAAGTGTAGTAATCCATTGTGGTAATCCAAGTCTGGCCTTGACCGTTCCATATTGGTTTTAGAACATCAAAGGGATGAAGAAGATATGGTGACAAAAGTGAGAGAAATGTCCCCCACAAACTGTTAACTACCAAAACATGCCCCAAGCAGGTTAACTCAAGTTTGGAGAGACATTCTGTGCAACCACTGTGTCAGCCACATTGGATTTATTTAGAGCAACACACTGGGCACACCTACTTAGCACTGATTTATGTGACTATATACTTTTTAGTACAAACTGTACTAACTGTGGTCGTGCAAAAATATACGTGTTTTTTTACCAAAAGAACATTGAAGAATGCTCAACAAGCAGCACTGTCACTGTTACAGCTGGACGCTGGAAGGTGGAGTCTGTTTAAGAAGCTCTTTAGTGCCTATGTCCTGGGAAGAGATACCCAAATATCCCCTGGTCTGGCCTCTGTGAGCCCCACGACTGTAAATCAGCTCCACATCCTATAACACACATTCTCGCTTACTCCACAATAGATCAAACGGTAATAAATAGCCACCTCTCTCCCACACATTGCTTTCCTTCCTGTTCCATGGGGCTTCCTCCTGTTCCTGCAAACACTCATGGGAACTCCTTTTACATAAAAGTGAGCAGCTGGAACCTGCGAGTTCACAGCAAGCACGCAGACGTTACATACACACAGTCACACACTGACAATGGCTTACATCACTGCAGATTATGAGAAAACATTTAAATAATAAAGTGATTATCACTCATTTGTAATTCATCTGCCTACCAAATGAATGAATATAATTATATCATGGGAAATGTTATTTTGTGGAAGAATAACTCATGCCTGTGTAAAAGTTCAAATACTATGGTAGTAGTCTGTCCCCATTCCAAGCAGTAAAATGTACTCGGGTATCCAAAGTACTGACTGTGAAGAGTGGTCTGATACAGGCTGGGATACAACGGTTTTACCCAACTGTCAATCAGCAGATTAATGTGATAGAGTAAAAGTGCAATATTTCCATCTAGTACGTAGTGGAGTAGTAGTAATAAGTAGCACAAAGTGGAAATAATCAGGTAAACGTACCTTAAAATAGCATTGAAGTACATTCTATGAGTAAACATTACTTTTAACCTCTGATTCTCTCTTACCTCCATCACTGGGATAGTATCCAGTGAATACACCCTTTGGAAGGACAGTGCAGTCCATAATGCAGCATTTAATAAAATTGGATGTCCGAACATTAAAGTTGGATTGAGCGATGCCCAGTTTGTGTTTTTGTACTTGAACCATTTTTTTTTTCTACCTCGCAGGAGAGGAAGATGGCAACCGAGAAGCAGGGGAGTCAGAGATGGACGGGCAGGGCGAGAAGACCATACACCCCACGGTGGGACCGGAGGACTGGGACGGTCCAAGTAAGTGACCATCTCACGTCACTTAGTAGTCCATGACCCGTAATGTGTGATACATTACGCAATATTTAATAGTCGATACTTAATGAATGAAGTTATTGGTTCTGTTTTTGTTAAATTGGTTTAAATAAATAATGATTTCCTGAAAATCCCATTATGCCATGCAGATTAAGCTTTTTCAATGTCTTCGGAACATATTTTTATCTTGTTTTGCCCCCTTTACTAAAAGTAACTTCATCAAAGTGATGGATAATGCATTGAACAAGATAGTTGCACGGCAATTACTGCTCAGCAATGGGCTACAGCCACACTGCTGAACACACAAAATATCACTCCTTTTAATGCATAAAATGACCTCGAGAATTTATTGCAGGTACATGGGTTTATAAAAAAGGGAGAAGAAGAAAGTGGATTTGGGCAAGTTGTGCTTGCTAGCTGGAAGCCCCCCGGGGTGTGTATTTTATACTGACAGTGAATCAGTGTTATCGCACCTATCAGATAATGCATTTATCATTAAATTTCACATTTGCATTTAAATCTGGGGAAGGAAATGAGCATTGCTGGCTAAAGATAAGAGCGCTGCGACGACAGTAATAAACCATCACTGTGATCAGTCAGGAGACAGGGCTGAGGGGGTCAGCTCAGAACTATGGGGGCCGTGACAAAAAAGAAGGCATCACACGCGGAAAAGGCCCTTTTGCACGAGAAAATGCTGAGCTTAAAAATACTGCTTGAAAGGAGGGATGGATGTACTATGACGAGATCTGTGACTGAGTGTAATTATGCTTCTCCTTCTACTTAGCCATCAGAATGAGAATTAGAGGCTCAGAAACACACTGCTGGACTGGCAGGGAGAGAGAGAGAGAGACGGGGAGAGAGAGAAATAGTGTCTACTGTACAGTTACTGTAGATTGGTTTAAGTGCAGTAGAAGTGATGCTCATGGTAAAATCCTTTACATAAGGAAACGTACCAGGGTGGATTTCGATTTAAGTGAAGTAAAAAAAAACCCTCAAAAGTAGTACTCAAGTAAATGTTCGTAGTTTAAGTATGCATTATAACCTCACTTTAGGTTATTTCAAATCCACAGTTTTTTCACCAGTTTTCGCCCAAACTTGGACATTCAGTTGGGGTTATGGTGAGGACACTTGCCATCAATTTTATTTGACAATGTTAAAAGGTCAAATTGTAAGGTCAAAGTTTCAGCACACTGCGAATGCATGTGGAATATACAGACACCACATTATGACAACAATTTAACTGACATTTGTATTATATTATTTGTATGTATTATATTACTGTTCTTGATGATAATTGCAAAATTAGTACCTAGGTGATAATAGATGAAATTATCACAATGAACGGTAATTATCGCTGCCAAACGCCACAGCAATGGTGCGGGTGTAGCGTCTCTCTGTTTCCTCTGAAATATGGCATACAAGTACAATATCTGGCAAAATGGAAAATACTCCAATCAAGTACTTGTTCCAGAAAATGGATATGAATAGCACTCTGACCACTGGGTCTGAGCTGTAAAGTAGCATCAATACTGCAGAGATAGTGAAGAAACATCTTTCATACACGTACTGTATGTAATCTAATCAGCATTATCCAAACTCCTGCTTCTAGTCAACATATTTCCACAATATATCTTACTGGACATCTCTATGAAATACCAACTAATTAGTGGGCCAGAGTTGCACTGAGGCATTCATGCTCCTCCTCTGTTTTCTCAGTGGGCAGCACAGCGTGGGCAGAAATTAATCTTGGTGCATAATAATGCCATTCACTGTCCCATCATGACTGCCATAAAAGGTCATTTCCCTTTTTAATTTTTCCCATTGTGCCGGAAAAGTCAGATGGGCATGTTATAATTTGAATAAAGCGGGGAATCAGACTATCAGATAGGAACATTTGAAATGACATGACTTGCTGTTCAAAGCGATTAAAAGCAAATTTATTTAGTTGGAGACTGTCTAGCCTTTAATCTCTTTGTAAATGTTCAGATAGACGAGCATTGAAAAGTTCTTTGTTATTCTTTGGCTTAAGTTTAAGCAGGTGTGATTATGATCACCAACAGATAATTTTTAATCACTGCGCGTGTGCATCTGAATAGGATATGTAATGGCCATTACATAAAAAGAGAGTGAAGCCTTTTAATGAGGTGGGCTAACTCGGAACATGCCCACCTGCTTTGGTGATTCTATTGAAGCACCTCCATACCATTTCCCTTTTGCTGAGTAACAACAAAAGCCTTTACAATCTACATCCTGTAATTGAACTTTTTTTTGTCCCTGTATTTCATATCCACTTTAGTTACTCGTGTCGAGTGCTGTCTGCGATTGCCCTCCTGTTCTCTGATTGTCTTTCTGTCTGGAACAGCAGAGAACCGTACAGAATGACTCACTATTAATCTGATAGCTGCCTCTTCTCTCTTGTTCAGAGCACTGACTCTGTGATGTGGAACACCCAGCGAGTTCCTCTCTCTCCTCATCTGTCTCTATGTCCTTAAGCAAATCTGCGCTGCGATCTTCCTTCGCGTCTTTCATTTCTCGTCACGGATGTTTCGCAATCAGTGGCTGATCTGGGAGATAGCACCTCATCCTGTTCTCTTCATTTTCATGGCGTGATACAAATCTGACTCTCTCTCTGTGTCTCCGTCGTTCTCCTCTAGGCTAATTGAGAATGGTGTCTGTTAGTTAGCGCTAACTCTGCTAATGAACTTGTTCTCAGCCTTATCTAAATGCCTGCTCGTGTAAACCACACCCCCACATGAAACTCGTGCAAATCCATGGTTCCTTCACAGCGCTGCAATTATAATATTGCCATATCTCATGAAAAACGATCAATTTGAGCCATATTTACGTAGAATAATGCATTGAGGCTGTGGCATAATTGGTGGCTTATACCACTCCACATCAGTTTGTCATTCCTCTAGTCATTCGATTATCGTACGAAAATCAATAAGCACAGTCTTGAAATTTGGTTGAGTTTGTCATCAATCATAATAAACATCAAGTCTGCATTTATTTGTGTTATAGCTACATTATCAATCAGGAGTAATACAAAGCAGAGCGTTCTGTCAATCTGCTGCTTGCAAAAATAATGGAACTGTGATGGGAAAAATGCAGACACATTAAATCAATGATAACAAATGGATGGCAGAAATATATTTAGAAATCTAAAACACAGCAGCACGCTTGTATTTCAGTACATATTGTACACAGTGGTAACACGGTCGGATGTTGCGAGTAACATGTATGTACAAATGAATGTAATTACTGGAGGTGTTATTCAAGGGTTCAGTTTGTGTCATATCCACAAAACGCATCTGACAGGTACAAGCACAAGTAAATATAGAAGTATTGGCTTTTGTGTAACAATACAAATTTTCTAAAATCTTATACTGCAAAGGAGCAGATGCAGAGGGAGCAGAGTGTGACACAAAGGTAACAGGAGCGATATGATCACCTTGTCCACAAATCTCCTCTCTTGGCTGTCCCTGACGGCCGATGTGGCCCATCTTGCTCATCCCTGTGTGCCAGCTGGGCCCGGGCCAAGCCCAGGCAGGGGTCAGCTGAAGGAGTGGCCATCTCAGAATCTACCTGACTGTCGGCAACAACACCCTCCCCCCACCCCCCACTCCAAACCACATCCGTTTCTCCTCTTTACGATCTCAAACATGCACACGCAGCTTCACTCAGATGTAAAAACACTTGAGTTTCATTTTTGACTCCAGCCAACCCAAACAGCTCTGTGGCAGATCTGTCTCCAACCCAGTCTACAAGAAAACAATAACCATTTCAGGTTTAATGCACATATGTCATGCTAGGAGAATGGGAAGACCAGATGGCCACGATACTGTGGCAGGTGCCTCAACAAATGTTTGCGGTCGCGTGTGCTGCTATTTATATCATAGTGAAACACAGACACGCAAATATTTGCAAAAGGACAATGGGCCCTTTTTGTTGGGAGTCAATGTGAGCACCAAAATAAACAGATGGGATTGAACCTTTTGAGCATCAGTCACCTGGACTTTAAAATTCCATCAGTCCATCTAAATAATGTGCTGTTGTAGTGAAAAATGAAATTACAAACCCAGAAGTGAAAACGAATCCACGAATACGAGGATGTGCTTCATAATATTTGGCCCCAACTCGACTAAAGTGAATTAACATTAGGTCTAGTTCAAATACAGTGGAAAACTTTTAAATTCCCTCACAGCAATTTTCCGTTTGAGCCAGGTTGCTGTCAGTAAACAAGGCATTTTCTAACTCGGCACCCAAGTCCATAATAAAGTCAGGATGTCGTCAAGGAAGGAGGGGCAAGCCGAAATGAGAGAGAGAGACAAACGGAGCACCCAGATGCAGATTAGGCTGCAGAAGATGAGGGTGTAAAAGGGATTTAATGGTAGGATGGATTAGAGAAATCCTTGTAACAATGTTAAATAATTATGGTTCCAGCAGAGATCAAAGCACCATTGATTGAACCCCTCAAGCCTTCAGCACACAGAGTCTTGGAAAGCAAAGATTGGTAAACTAGCGCTCAGACCACTCTGTCTGCTCCAGTTAAATTGGATTGGAAATATTAGGGTATAGAGGAATCCTTCAGGAGGCTTTCGCAAAGCCTTTGTCACCGGAAATGTAGCTTGGGAACGGTATGAAAGGTTTGATAGTGTACTGTCTCGACAGAATCATAAGACGAGGGTGTCGCAGCTGTCTCCACTGATACCTAAGCGTTTTAAATAGACTTATAGACTCACTTGACTGTTATATCAGCAAAATGAAAACTTTCAGCGGAGGCTTTCATTCAAGGCTTTATTTATTTACTTATTTATTTATTTATTTATTTATTTTTTGCTCCCTCGTCTTGTAATCAAGAAATTTGGACGTGCATCATGGCAATTCTCTCTCAGAGAGGGAGGTTTTATCTCTGTACTCCAGGGGTTTATTCAAAGTCTTCTGACAAGTCTCACAAAACATGAATGACACAGAGATCGCTGATAGCGATGATGAAAGTCCATCATCAGCCCGTGTGTGTGAGGCCCGCGTGCTCGGTGATGTACAAATTAAAATTGCAATCAAAGTATTATCTGTAAACATTGTCTGTCTTTTTCAGATACGTTTATTGTAACGTTTTTACTGAAGATTATTGATGGATGCTGTGTGTGCATTTAAAAAAAAACAAAAAAAAACACAACACCCCCCTTTCCGCACACACACGCACACACACTCACGAATTGAAGACGATGAAATATGCAACAAGAGATTAGACGAATCGCTGTACTCCTATGTTGCATTGCCTTGATGCAAATTTAGCCACTGATCCACCAGACTAAGAGGCTTTATGATGGAACTTCATGCTTGTTAGTTATTATCATCAGAGGAAGATGTCACTATATGCAGATCTTGTTTTAGTGTTGTATGGATATGTGGGATGTGGTACAAGAAGAATGCCCTTAATAAGATAAATCAACCATTTGTCCACATTTCAGTCGAATTTGCGTCCACTTAGAAAGACTCACAATGGCGTCTTTTACCATGATTACATTTTCCACCGAACAAGTGCAGAGAATACAGTGAAAATAAAAGCTGCTGCTAAATATGAAGCTGATTTAAAACACGGTTGGTGGTAGTGTCTCTGCCCCTTGGGGACTTGACACCCATCCCGTCTTTCTTTAGCTCTCTGAACGTGTTTGTTCTGCAATGCTTACCCTCCCAGGCACTGTAGCTGCACACTTTTTTTCTGAGAGGTGTCATTGTAATTGGTTGAATATTTGATGTGTGTATTTAGCATTAACATGGAAAAGCTCATGCAAGTTGTGCTAGAGGATATAATACTGAGTAAACTGTGGATTGCTCAAGTGAAACTTACTTGCGTGTTGAATTTTTCATTTCTGTTTGGCCTTTTTTTTTTTTTTTTTTTAATAAAATTAAAGTATATTTTAGTGACTTGGTTTGCTGCTCTTTTCCATGCATGAATTTATGAGGATTTTCAACAAATCTGCCACAGATACGCTTAGTTTCCTATGCATGTGTACAGAACAGTTTTACTTCCATTCAGATTCGGCTCATAACAATATTATTTGTGCAAAAAGAATCTCTCTCTCTGCCTGTCTCTCTTTATATATACAGTATATACATGTGTGTATGTATGTATGTATGTATGAATTGAACATACACACACACACACAGCTTTCCTAGTGATTTGCATTGATCCCAGAACAGCGCCCCTGTCTGTGACACCCTCTCCCTGGGCCCGCTGGTCACACACACCACCTCCAGCTCCCTTTTTTTCCTTTTTTTTTTTTGTTTTGTTTTGTTTAGGGGTGGTGGGGGTGGGAATGGCTTGTCAAGTGAATTAAAATACCAAATAATAGTAATAATAATGATAATAAAAAGTTAATAAAAATGGCATGTTCCTCCCTGATTGTGCGAGTGTTGTGGTATTCAATTATGCAATTTTCATTGGCATATTA
Source organism: Brotula barbata (assembly GCA_900303265.1). Taxonomy (NCBI): domain Eukaryota; kingdom Metazoa; phylum Chordata; class Actinopteri; order Ophidiiformes; family Ophidiidae; genus Brotula; species Brotula barbata. The sequence continues at coordinate 45,860 of OMNV01003672.1, forward strand.
ATCATCTTTTCAACAAACAAGCCACCGTTAATTAAAGCAAAGCATGGATAAAGACGTGTTGCCGGATCATCACTCCGTTTATCACTGTGCACAGACCCGCAGTTAAGTAAATTCAGGCTGTGAGATGAATTTCAATGGTCTTTCTGTTTCTTGCTGTGTGTGTGTGTTTGTGTGTGTGTGTTATTTATGCACATTGTACGCGGAGGTGGGCTCCGTGCCATTAGTGCCATTACATGTGTGAGGAGATTGTTCCTCTTTTTTTAAAGGCAGTCATACATGTAAGTATCTCGACTGATTTTATTCTGCTTTTCCTACTAAGATATAATGATGAATACGCTTTAATTATAACTGCCAGACACTCTGACTCGTTCGATAGATTCACATATTTTACCAGGCCGCACCGAGTGTATAACGAAGACCAGCGACGCTAAATGACATCTCTGTCCGTGCAGGACCTGCAGCCCACTCAGGCAGCTCTTCCTCTTCCTCTTTTTTTTTTTTTTTTTTCTGTGGCTTTTTGTGCTGCTTCTATGCCTGGTTCATTGGTGGGAGGGGATGGAGATTATTCAGGATCTGGTAAGATATGGCTTCTGTAATCATAGCTCACTGCCTCTACTGTCATTCAGTCACTAAATAGAAGTGGGAATATGTCTTGGTGATGGGAGCAGCCAGACAGTCATGAAAGTACTTGAGTTTCCCCAGCAGCAAAGAACTCCAGGCATCTGTAGACATGTCGCTTGTCCCTGTCCCTCATTGTGGAGCAACTTTATCAGCGCCAACCGCTCACCCGCTTGCTAAACTGGAGGGCCAGTCGCCTCTTAACTTAAACATAAGATCTTTGTGGTTTGAAGCACTCGGCTGCTCTGCGCCCAATGTGAATCTGAAAGGCAAACACGACTCCAGTGTCGCCGTTGCCCATCACAAAATCACACCACATGGAAAACTTGTTTCTGCTGTGTTAGCTCGAATCTAAATGCACTCAAACAGACTGTTGCACTGGAGCAAGATTCCTCTCTGAAGGAAAAAAAAGAGGGAGAGTGGTAGAAAGAGATGGAGATGGAGAAAGAGGCAGAGGAGTGACAGAGAGGGGGGGGGGGGGGAAAAGAAAAAAAAA
>OMNV01003674.1:6393-27348 GCA_900303265.1 Brotula barbata
GAACAACACTGGACTCCAGGCCCTTTTCATAACCTAAAACACAAGTTCCCTCTCTCTCTCTTTTTCTCTGTCTCCCACACACACACACACACACACACACACACACACACACACAACTTCTTTCCATTCTCAAAGACATTTTGAGTGGATCTGTTTCTCCCGACTGGAGATTAAAAGGTTTTGGGGGAGATCTGTGTCGGAGCACTCCCTGCGAGCACTTAATATCCATCGTGGTTTGCCAAGAACGCACATCTTTTTAAATTCCATAAATCACCTTTATGGGATCTGCTGTTTGTCTGTTTCAACTCCTCTGCCTCACATGGACAGAGCAGGAAATCCTCTGTGGAATCTTCCGCCGTGTGTGTGTATCTGTGTGCACGTACATCTGTAGCCCCAAAATATGTGCGCACGAGCCTACGTGCGTGCGTGCGTGTGTGTGTGTGTGTTGGCCCTGTCCTGTATCTCCTCCGTTGTTAGATAAAGAATCCCACCTGTCACCGAGGATTGCTTTGGCCTTTCATTTAAGACTTTCTGTAAAGAGCAGCATCATTACACGGCCCTCAGACAGAGCCCACAGAGTGTAAAACCCAGGCTCTCCTCAATCCCTCTCTTCCCCTCGCTCTGATTCTTTTTCCACACGGCTTTGGTGGATGTCGGAGAGGTCGTTTGAAACCACAACCAAAATGTGATCACTTTTACAGCGTGATGGAGAGGATGAGGATCTGCCAGGACAGCGAAACAGACATGCAGGTGAAGGTTAGCGAGTGGGGGAGCGGTGAAAATGTTAGACATCGGTCGTTATGAGCTTTGACGTGCTCTTGGCTCCCACACTGGGTTCTTGTATTGCTGGGTGGTGTGTTATCTCTCCCTCTCTCCCCCCTTCTCTCCATCTTCTTATCTGTCCGTATATCTCTCGTTTGTTCCCTCTTACTTCTTCTCCCAACTTTTTCTTCCTTTCACATTCTTTACCTTTGTTGCTCCTCTTTCTTGCCATTTTTTTTCTTCCTCGCACTCTCTTCTATCTTTCTGCTCTCTCTCTCTCTCTCTCCTCCGTCTCGGAGCCGTTCCGATGATTGATTGTTTCTCGGTGCAGTCTGACAGGATGTAGCACACACTCGGCCCCAGGGGCCCCCGAGGAGACTGCACTACCTGATTAAGACTCCCTCTGTAATCAGCCGCACAGTGCCACACCAAAACCACTCCCGTCAACACGTAAAAAAATAAGAAAGGTTCCACCTCCTGAAAGATAACACTTTGTTTGCCGCTTGAGGAGAAGTGAGATGAAGGGCCATCCTGAAGTTTTCAGTTGTTTTTTTTTAACTGGGCTGATGCGTTTCTCTCTCTAGGGTTTAGACGCTTTTGTGTATCAGCAGCAGGAGGAAAAGTAGGAAATCAAAAGGTCTTAAACCTAATAAAGTTCTCCACTGCCTTACCAAGGTAAACCCAAGCAGCTCTAACCCTATTACGCCTGGTAATACTATTACAGATAGAATCTCATTGTTTTCCTGCTATCGAGACTGAAAGACGGACAGCCTGCGCTGTATCACATGATTGAGGTGAGAAGGAATTTGAATTGTGTCACAGCCTGAATCAATATGTTTACAATGGAGCAAGAAAGAGGAAAAGAAATGGGAAAAACATCACATAGAAGAAATATCACATAGAGGAAGATCTATTTTTTTATGGCATACAGTAATCACACTTAAATGATCAGATTAAAATATCAAATGTTGATATCTTCATTGTTATGATTGTCATTGTGGGTTATTGAGTTAACCGGCAAGTAGCTCACACTCTAAATCCAATACAGTGGAAGCACAGTCACGGTCAAGTCATGTCTGGGTTTCTAATGTGATCAGTGTGACACAGGGTCAACTGTCTGTGAAAGTTGTGTCAGTGAGTGCAAAATGTCAGAAACCTAAATTGACGTAACACGCTACAGACGTGTAAAGCGCTGGCGAAATGACCTCCGTAAAGAGAGGCACGGAAAGATCCCATACACAATCTTTAAGCCATACACGAGGGAGACGAGCAAACAGAACGCTGCATTCACAAACTCTACAAAACTAAAACTTAGAGGGGATAAATTTATATTCTTTGGTGCAGGAAGCACATTAATGTCCAACGGAGGTCCAGCATGGTTGTAATGAACAACCTGATCCATGTATAAAAAATACCTGAATGTACAAAAGCAATAAATCTAACACACACACTCCCTTATCAGTGCTCTGAAGGGGATGGAGGAACGGTTTAAACTGGTTAATGTGCATCATGGGTTTACTGTATATAGAGCGTGTCCATTATTGACATCGGTGTGGTCACTGGGCCTCTCAGGCGCAGTCCTTTTTATAATGTAATCATGAGTATATCTCATCAGGCATGTTAAATAATAAAGCAGCCTGCTGGTGGTGCCGGAAGCCCTGGGCCTCGATCCAACACAGTTTAGGCCTCATCGAACCTTGGGCTCGTTCCAAATTGATGCTAATATGACCTGGCCGGCTGCAATGGGAGGAAAAAGAGCATTATTGATACCAGGAATCAACAGGTCTGTAGCTCTCTCTCTCTCTGTGTGTGTGTGTGTGTGTGTGTGTGTGTGTTCAGTATTTGACTATGGTCCCATTTATATCCGTCCTGGTTTTTCCTGCTGATGCCATCAGGTCTTGACTGATGACAGCCGTTGCCACAGTCTGATGCTCTGCTGCTTAATGCCCTTTTTGTTTATTAATTAACTGCAGCACATATACTGTATGCTGGGAGACACCTATTGATCCCACTGCTGCATTCATTGATTTTGTGCTTCACTAATCATATTGTTGCTGGGAGATCATTACAGAGTTTGGTGTGTTCTTTGCCGAAGTGGATTGCGTGTTAATATAAAGTGCAGTGGTTGCTGTGGTGGCGAAGTGTTAAATGTTGTCAGTTTTTATTAATATCATGTAAGTGTGTGATCAAGAGTCACATTTAAGTGACTCCAGAGTTCTTTAGTCACTTTTGAACACAGATATGAGAGATCCACCATGAAGTTTTCACAATGAAACTCTACTTTCAAAGATTGCGTTTATCCTAATGTTTTCTTATCATGGCTTAAAAAGAAATTTAGAAATAAAGTGCAGGCTAGGTGTGTATACAAAGATTTAAATCCTCACACTGAACACTCCAGTCCAGTTCCTAATGAGGTTTGATGTCCTAGATAAATCAAAAACGCTGAAATTTCCTAACAATGAATGCTTTTTGAAAACATAAGCACTCATGGAATAATTAGTCCAACACGTATAAATAATAAATGCTTGTTTATTACACAAATAAGAATTATGTGGCTGTCCTCGACAGAGACGTTTGGGTTTGTAACAGAAATGAAAAATTATGTAATACATGAAATGGCATAATAAATGCCAATTATTTTAACGATAAAAAAATCAAGTAGTGCAAGTACAGAGTTGAACGTTCCAGTAGAATGAAATGACTTTTCACAGAGATGCTGTCAAAAACTCTCTCTCTTTTCAGTTTTGTCTACAGATATACACCAGATGCTTTAAATTGTCAAAAAAAAGAGAGAAGTCCTGCCGAAATCCCTCTAAGTCACAAATTGAACATCGCCTCATGGACTTTACAAGGGATTTGGTGTTTAAGTCAGACAATAATTGTCACTAATGTTTAAATTTTGTACAGTACAGTATATTCACACACACACACACATTCAGAGACAATGAAACACGTCTATTTGAATTACAATGTAGAAAGTAGCATTCATGTAAAAGTGAGCGTGTCCTCCGACATGGAACTCAACCGTCCTATTATTGAAACAGATTCCAGTGTGTGTGCATGCAGGCGTGTGTGCGTGTGTTTGTCTGTCTGTCTGAGAGCTAAAAGTTCCCTAGTGAGTCTGACCAGGGGTTATAGTGTAACCAAAGCGTCTGTCTCCTGCTCACCACCCAGATCAGCCGGTTCAGCTTGACTGGGCCCAGTTGTCTTGGTTTCATACTGACGACTGTCTGCTAAAGGTCTGTCTGGGGTTCAAGTACGTTAAAGTCATCCCTTCCCCTCCCACTGAGCCCCATCACAGATGGCTCCAGATGCAGCTGGCACAGCGTGGAGCCGCACCTGACAGCGCTCCTTCACTCAGACACGCAGAAAAATACACGCACGCCAGCATAAACACATGCAGATACGCACAATGGCATGCACAAAAACTCGGGGATGGACACACCTGCTCGCGTACGGGCATACACTTAAAGGTACAACCGCACGCTAATTGATGCACTCACATCCACTCGCACCTATAAATACACCGACGCACACACTCACAGCAGGAACATATGCTGACATGCATCTACAAATCCTCACAGTGGCTCACATACGAATAAGCAATTAAAGACCCAGATTACTACACGTACACACTCCGATGCAACCCACACATATTGTACTCGATCTCAGACATATGCCAGGGCATGCCGACGTGCACACAAGCAGAGTGCAGAAAGCCCTTTATCTCTGCAGGAGTGAGCAGAAAGAGAAAGAGGAGCAGGGCAACTCGTGGAGACGTCAGCCGAGCGCCACCGCCATTTGTAATGCAGAGGAAGAAATATAAATTAAGGGCAGTGCGTGCTATCACACAAAGCGAGATACCATTGTTATTAGGTCTTTGTGTTTGAATGGGTCTTTTACGTAGACCCGGTCCTTGACATGGCAGTAAATGAAACATTAAACACCGTGGGCTTGCGTGGTGAAAGGTGTAAGCTGTATTTCCTCCCACGCTGCACCCGTTTGAACCATGATGAATTACCATATCCCTGCCTGATGTATAACCGCATACGGCAAACATTATACCTGGAATCTACAGAGATATATTCACATTCTGTACCCGGGAAGGTAACGCACAAATCTGCCATGACATCTTTAAACAGCCGCGTTTCCTCTCAGCGGTGAGTGGCAGGAATTATAGTCGAATCAGGGAGCGACACACGGATGACAGATCGTTTCATCTCACAGCCATTGGTCATCTTTCAGAAGATTTTTTTTAATATATAGTGAAACCATTAGAACTGAACTCAGCGGTAATCCTTTGGCTGCTTCTGTGTCTTGTCCTGCAGGGGCAGCTCGGACTCGGAGAGAGCGTGACGCACGTCCCCACCCCTCGTCTCCTCGGCTATTCTCAGCTTGTCAACGTCAGACAGATCCGAGCGGGAGACGGCTACGGCGCCGCTATCACAGGTAAGTCAAGTCTTCTGGACACGGCATTCGAATCTTAACGTTTCAAAAAAACCACACTCACTCTGCAAAGTACATAAAATCACTTCATAACCTTATTTTCCCAGCAGTGTCCCTGGCTGAGGCTTTGAGCCACGCTAAAATTTCATCGACATCATTTCATTGAGTTTTAATTAACACAACAAGGATTCGGTGTCCTCGGATGACATCACTCGGAGCACAAATTCAACCTCATTAGCTCTCCGTTGCTCTAAAACGAAAGAAATCTGATGATGCCGTACTCGGATATAGATGTTCATAATCATTTGATTTAGTTGTTCAAGCAGTCGTCCCTGAAACTAGTACTGTCACTGTGCTGCACTGCTCCAACGATACGGCCCAAATATGACATAATAGTTTTTGCCATATTTTTTTCTGGTCATGTGGTCCACTCTCTGCCCTGTCCTTCTGTCTGTCTCGCTATCGTATATAATAAAACAGAAATACCAAAAGATGGAGAGCTCGGAACACGTCTGCCATCCGACCGGCGCCGTTCTTTTCACTAGAATTCCTAAAAAGCCCAAAAACCGAGGAGCTAACGTTGTCTGTTTTCTCTCTTTCTTCTGTAATTTGTATGATTTCCAGCGATCCGACTCATCTCCCCTCTGCTCCACAGAGAGTAAGTGAACTGCCGTGAGACAAGTTCTAATACATTTACACCATTACAAAGTGTCAGGCAGCTGCTTCACTTTGACTGCTGCTTGCCTTCCGCCAGACAGATGGAATTAAAGTGGTTACACTACAAATGTAACATCAGCCGCTTAAACGGAAAAGTTGTTGAGCTTTTTTCAAGACAAGGGCACGTTTACGGGCTACTTGCAATATTCTGTTGGAAGGAATTGCCTGTTGTTGAACGGAGGCGTCTGCTTGCACCTCGCGCCCGCGCGCTCGCCAAAAATGTCACCGGTTCATTAAATGAACTGCAGTCAACATATTAAGTTTGGTCCCATCTGAGTTGTTGCGCGCGCGTCGAAGTCTTGAGCGAGGCCCAACCTGAGGCTGGTGTAGTTATGTCTTTAGGTAATCTATAAAATGTTATTATTTAAAACAAACTCTGTATGGATTTCTCACAAGCCATGCTTAGCACATGATTGATCTGACCTTTCGCGGAGCGTCGTTCTCAGAGAAAACACCAGGCTTAACCTTTTTTTTTGGGCTGGATTTCCCTGTCGTCGCCTTTCGACAGCTATTTGTTGTGTGTGTGTGTGTGTGAGTGGCTGTATGTTTTGTGTCAGTCCGTGTGTGAGCGTTTTCGTGTGTGCGGTAAATGTATATCTTTCAACACTTGCCTCGTGTGCCTTATAAGCTTTAATTCGCTGAGATGCAAATAATATTCTACTGATTGATTGATCAATCATGTCTGAAGGGCTATCTGTATCTCTCTCTCTCTCTCTCAATGCGCGTGTGTCTGTGTGTGCGTGCCAAGGCTATGTACAGCTTGATGCAGGATAGAGATTGATGGAAGCTTGCCGTGAGGAGGATACTCAGTTATCTCCTTGTAATTAAAATCCACCTCATAAAGATTATTGACTCCCCCACCACACAAACCAGCGTGCTCCCGTGCTTGGCAGGGTTTGCAAAGCGCTTCTTAAAAAATGAAAAATAGCATATTAAGCAGCACATATTTCCCATTTATGCGGAACATTTAGATGTGGTTAAGTTATCGTAATGTGCAATAAAACCTGGATGTGAAATTTGTAATCCACTTTGGAAAATTGCTTACTATATTGCTTTAACATCCCCTGAAAGAGCTTTTCAGATGTGTGTGCCAGGTTTATTGTATGCTATAATTTAAAAGTCCTCAATGCAGGCAGTAAATATAAATTTATTAGCGGCAGGTTTAAATAGGCAGGCAGAGGTAGCATGAGTGACTGAATTCGTGTGTGTGCGCGTGTGCGTGTTTGATAAGTGGCTGTGTGGTTTCTCTGCTCCACTCGCATGCAGGAAGGCGTGTCTGTGTGTGTGTGTGTGTGTGTGTGTGTGTTGCAGGGGGGGCGGTGTACCTCCTCAGTAGTGCTATACATCAAACCTCTGTTCTGAATTAAGCCAAACTGACAGAATGTAGTTGTCAGTTCCGTTTAAGTGTTTCTAATTGGGGTCAATGTTTCTTTTTGAATTCAGAGGAAATCGGACTTGTAAGGTTCAGACGCAAAGCTAATCTGTGGTACACTAGGGTCTGATTTCTTCTTGGCCCCGGAGTCACTGAAGGGAGAGAACCACGTCTGACATTTAGCTGCGTCATTCCGGCTCCAAAATGTATGCGTTGTTTCAGCAGCTTCACGTAAACACGGACAGGGACCAACAGGCAGAAACATGAAAGTCAGAACAAAAGCTCATACAGGCTTAGATATTCACGCTAATCCTAAATGTGATCGATAAATACATTATATATAAAGGTAACATGGTCTAATTTCTCTATTTTCCCCAGATGGTGGACAGCTACTTCTATGGGGTCGGATCCCCGGTGGGTCCCAGGTCAGCCCTCATCAAAGGGTGTGGACCCCCCAGCCTGTTGTACTGGCAGGTAGAAAGGTGTGTGAGGAAAATGTTGTACACCTGGGGTTTTCAAACTTGTCTAACGTATTAGTTAGATTTTTGGACATGTTGATTTATGCGCAGCCTGTCGATTCTTGTCAGCACAGCGGTGGACAGGGACAGTCTCAAGTCCCCTTCTGTTCATATATTTTGATGGATTTGACTAACAAACGCAAACAAGAAATCTCTATCTATCTATCTATCTATCTATCTATCTGTCTATCTATCTATTTATTTTTATTCTGGGCCCCCTGCAGTACCTCCACAGACCACCAGTTTAAATCCCCTGATGTAAATGATGGCATGAAAGGTAGACAGAAAAAAGGACTTCATGTGATAATAAGTTAAGCTTGATAAGATGAATCCAAATACACCGACTCGCCGCCGAATGTGTTGTGTTTTGTTTTTTTCAGGCGTGTGACGTGGCCTGTGGGACCTGGCACATGATGGCCCTCACCACACGTGAGTAACCCACCGTCCATGTTCCGGTGTTCAACTCTGGGTGATTCATCGTCCACTAACGCTCTCCCTCCCCTCTGCCCTCCACCCTGGCTCCTTCCCCCAGCCTTCAGATGATGCTTGCTCTTCCTTAAAGCTCCTCCTCATTCATTTTCCCACTCATCAAACCATAATTCACTTCAGAGAGAAACATCATTAATGCACAGTAGGACCCAGCAGCTTGATACGTGCTAATTACATTGTGTGTTTTACACGCTGGATGACTTTTGCTTAGTCAGTGATGAGCTCAGTGTCTGGTAATTGTTTTTTGGATGTGATGAGTTTATAAAAGCCTGCCTGTGTGTGTGTGTGTGTGTGTGTGTGTGTGCGTGTATGTGTCTTCACTGCACACACGTTTATCTCTCTGTGTGTGACAATTTGTGAGTGATCATGAGTTTGGTGACACTTTAGTGACTGTGCGAGCATCCAGATGTGTGCGTATGCGTGGCGAGTCCTGTGCGAGGCGGGGCGTGGGTGTGTGTAAATGTAAGTAGCTTGTTCTCTGCTTCCCACCGTATTACACCTCTGCACCTCTTCTAACTCCTGCATCAAACCCTTACCGGGTTTGATGTGCGGCATCAGTCGTGACCCTGGGCTCCGTGATATGCTTGTATTCTCCACAGTCATGTGATCCTTTTAGTGCTGTCCGTCATTCAGCGTTACCGCTAGAAATGCTGCTTAGCCTTTGGCTAATCACGCTGATTGGAGGTGTCCTTTGGCTCACCTGGGGGCTTCCAATCCTATTAGACCAACCATCCTGAGCTGAGCACAACCAGCAGCCACTCGTGTTTGATCACCGGTGCTTAGCGCCCACACTTGTCCTCTTATGTTGGTGTTAAGGCAAAGAGGAGAGGAAGGGAGGGGTGGGGGGTTAAAATGTGATCTCCTTAACTCTCTAGGGGGGCAGAGGGGAGTTCAGTGCCCCACATCTCTAACTGACACTTCTCCAACTGGAACTGGTCTTTAAATGTCTGATGTCGGCTGAAAGGCGGAACACTGCATGTTATGTGTAAGCGAAGTGTGGGGAGGAGTGGGGGGGTGGATTGACTGGGAGAGGGAAAAATGAGAGAGAGAGAGAGAGCGGGCGGATGGAATGAGTTGTTTCTGTATCTGAATTGTGATTTAGCCTTTAAAGAGTCTCAAACTGTAGGTTTGTACAGGCTACAAATTGATGCTTTGGATTTTACCTGAATTTCTCTCATCTCACCCTCTGCTCTCTTTCGTCCCTTTTCCCCCTCTCTCCATTTCTTTGCCCTTTTTAAAATTCAATACACCTGATCCCACTCGGCCTGTCTATCCCAACCCCGTGGCCCCCCCGCTCCCCGCCATCCCTCCCCCTTCTCGACTGCTATTCTTCATTGCACAACCGTCACTACATCACTATATCTCTCTTGTGGCTCTCCTTCTTCACCTTCTCCTTCTCCTCCTCTCTCTCCCTCCCCTGGGCCAAGAGCACCCAGGAAGAGCCATGTGTTTCCAAAGTGGACTGGATGGGAAATCGAAGCAGGGCTTCTGTGTTTATCAAGCCACAGCTCCGTCACCTTGCTCCTACTCCCTTCTGGAGGCCCTGGCAAATTGGTGACAGCAGCAACAACCCTGCAGCACACATGGCCCTTCCCTGTGTGCGTGTGCAGACACATACACACGCACATAGCACAGCACCTTGGCCTGTTTAGTTTTATTGCTAGTGTCAGGTGAGGAGGTGGAGGTAGGAGTGCTGTCTAATGTTCACCTCGCACACACACGTATACACACACAGTCATTTCCACCTCTGCCGACACCTTGGCTAACAAGACCTGTGAACCGCAGTGACAGAACTCGGAGACTTGTCACAGTCCCAGTCATTTAATGCCAGGACCCGGCCCAGGCTCGAACCCAGCACTCCTCCCTCCGTATGCACGGTGAGCCCCGATCGGCTCCGCTGTGACTCTGCTGTTCCTCGTCATTAACGTTCCTCAAATAATAAATTCACCCTCGGTTAAGTTGCGTATTTGATTTGTATAAATCTGACTTTTGCCTCCACTTTGCCTCTCCGTGAGACGATCGGCGCCATCATCGCTCCTTTCCCCGTCTGCCAGCTTGCCCGTGTCATGGTACAGTTTTGTGTCTCCGCAGGCATCTTTATCCGAACACAAAGAAGGTGATAGCCTTGAGTGATTATGGGCACTTTTGCACGGACCACCTCCCCTTTTGTTCGATGCGTGCAGGACGCTGCTCGATACGTTTGCCAGTCCGCCCCCTTCTCTCCTGCCTCTGATCCTATCAGCGGAAGAGAAAGAAGGGTTGACTTGGGTTAGGGCCCGGGATGGCCTCGCTACCTTGGAAATGAACTGCACAAACAACGCCCGGCCATTGTGACTAAGCGCTTACAATGATGCCATTTAAGAGAGTATTGATCCAGCTAGTGCAGGGTCAATCACTGGATCAATGGTGTGTGGGTTGGTCGGCAAGGAAGCCGGCTGACTGTATGAATGAAAGAATGGACAGACAGACAGAGGATGGATGAGCGAATGGAGGGATGAATGCATAAATGGATGGATTGATCGATTCGTGGAAGGATCTGTTCACTGATTTATGAAATTATGGATAAGAGGGCAGAACACATGATCTGGGTTAAGGGTGAACAAATCAGCTCTTGTCTTCGTCACAGTTTGTTCTTATATGACGTTTACATATTTATCACTTTTGCTGTTGATCAGGGTCACATAATATTACATAGAATATAATATTATTTCCTATTTTTCTCATACAGAAGTAGCTAAAACTGACATCCCTTTGGAATTTGATATAAAGCTGCATTGTGCTACAGACGAATAAGGTTGGAGATGTATAAATATATAAATTAAAAAACAGACATTGTCATTAGCATGTTCTGGGTGGATTCGTGTGATGTGTTTACACCAGGGTTGATTGACCTAGTTACCCGGCCCCTGGCAGCACAACAGAGATTTAACGCAACGCAACACAAGGGAGAGGTGTAGATTCCTTTATTATTCTTACGTGTGAGCGAACACACATTCATACATTCATACACTCATACACACACACACACACACACACATACACACACACAAAGCAGCGATCGTCGGGGGCTCGCAGAGGTCGCGCCTCACAATGAGGTGGAAAAAAAAAGAGAGCTGCTTTATAATTCCGCACGCGGTGTCAATTGTCTCTTCTGCATATTTCTATTGAAATGTTGTAAATAGAGCCTTTGTAAATAGCTTCTCTTTTGCCAATCACCCTGCTCTCTGCACAGCAGCATTAAAAATTGATCCTTAGCCTCACCAGGGCGAAATGCTAACATTGATGCCAAATGACTGATTAAAAAGAAAAACCTTTAATCTTTGCCTAAAAGTGTCTACTGCCTTGGCATGGCTTTCCCCGCGCTCCTCCATCTTCCAAGGCTGTCGGGGGAAGGAGGGGGTCGCTGTGGGGGAAACGGGGTCAGGCTTCATGTAGGTTCAGGGCTGTGCAGTCGTGTACAGACACTCTAACGTGAGGGATTTGACTAAGAGCACATCTAGGACTCGACATGCGTCGCTGTCTTCTCACTTCAACCTTGAGTCAAAGGTTAAAATCCCCTCCACAAGTGGATTTGGCAGCCCTGTGAACGGCTTTCATCAAAGAGTATGTTTTTATTAAGGTGGAATTAGTTGGATTATACCATTTGTTGCGTTTACGTGCCTGAATAAATTAATTTACCATCGCGTAGTCTAGGTCCGTTAATCAATTTGTGCCATTTTTAGTTGCGTGCATTTTGCCCTATTTACAGAATATTAATAGATTAGTATGAACTAGGGGTGGGTATCTATTAGGATTTTATTAATACTGATTTTTGACGATACTCTTATTGATACCTCTCTCTATGATTGTATTTAATTAGTCTTTTGTGTTTTTTCTCAACCAATAGCAGCATCGACTGCCCAGGAGCTGGTTGCTATTTTGGTTTTGACCTAGTCAGGAACCAGTACCAGTTTAGGACCAGTTCTCAGTACCATTCCTAAAAGAAACTGATACATGTTCTCTTTGATTACAATTAAAATTGTCACAGTCATTCATTCAGCCTTTATTGCAGCTCGAAAGACCAATGAGGAAGATCCTCAATGGTCTTTTAAGATGGACCTCAATATTGTTGAAATACAAAGACAAAAAAACATAAAACAAACCAAGAGGCACAAAATAAGAAAGGAAATAAAACATTTACGTTCAGGTAAAACAAGATTTTACCTCAATCCTTTCTGTGCTTTGTAGATCTTTCCATATTTTATGATATTCTTCCAAAATTCAGTTCTGATTGATAAGAGGACTAAAATACAGGAGGAGAATGAAAGTGTTGAATTGTCGTTGGTGTTTCAGGGATCGGAGAATGTGCACTACCAGAAACCGGATCTCACTTCGGAGACTTTGTGGACGATCCCCGACTGATGAAGGAAGCAGGGAAAGAAATCGCTGCACAAGTGAGACATACATCCTTCCACTTCCTTGTCCTATAGGCCCCTCTTTGACTCCATCCGTAACTCACTCGCCAACTCAACAGCTCCCTAACCCTCGAGGTAGATCGCTTTATCGATATCTTCCTCTCCCGCACTCTGTCTCTGCCTGCCTCGTCGACGTACTTGTTCCCACACATCTATTGTGTGCGTCTCAAACCCGCGGTAATTCATTCATTCATTGTTTCGGTTTCACACACAGCAATTATCAGTGCAGCACAAATCGGTAATGAATATAAAACACAATATGTTGCACTGGAGTAAACAGAGCAGCCCAGTGATAAATATACATAATTCATCTACCTCTCAGGGTATCAATGAGGACTGGTAAACTGTCACACACACACACTCACGGAGCCACACACACGCTCCCATCTCTCTGTCATTCAGGTGTTTACTGTCATTCATACTCAGGGTTTTGTATAATCCTCTCACCACACCTGAGTGCTCCCCACTCTGACATGTCACTGGATTTACTCCCTCTCTCTCTCCTCTCCTCTCTTCTCCTCTCCTCTCCTCTCCTCCGCTGCGCAGCCTTTTCCATTTTGCATCACAGCCATTCTTTCACGCACGTTGTCATTTCTTATGTAAATAACCGCAGATAAAAAGACGGTAACAGACATTTTAAGATTTACACACGTACGTCGCTCGGCGTGCGTGTTTTCAGTCATTCCCTCTCATCAGCCAGTTTGTTTTGTAGAAGTGTCTTTCCCTGTAGCCATAAATTAGGGGTTGTGATTTAACTCATTGAGACAAAAGAGAGAGACAACAAAACATGAATAAAACAAATGATGAGGAGAAGGTGAGGGAGAGAGAGAGAGGGGGAGAGAGAGAGCAAGCGAGGAGAGAAGGCTGGATTGAAGGCAGAAATGGGCCAGTATGTATTTCTGCTCCTCTCGCTACTCACTAGGGGAAGGCTTCATTAAGAAGTCTGTTTCCAGAGCATGGTGGAGTGTGTGTGTGTGTGTGTGTGTGTGCGCGTGTGTGTGCGTGCGTGCGTGCGTGCATGCGTATGTTTTCCTACTTTTATAGTTTAAGGTGAAAGATTGTCTGTCTGTGCAAGCACACACTCGCCATATGCGATGTGTGTGCATGCCCATAAAATATTTCTGTGTGCGTTCAGTTAGCGAGAACGCTTAAATTATTTACACTCCAAACCCTCTAATTGGTATCAAGTTTTTAAATGGGGTCAAATGTTGGAATGCGGTTTCATGTAGATTTTCTCTTGCCTTAAGTCTGCATCATCAGCCTCCACAGGGCTACAGCTCCATCACACCTCAACCCATAAACACCACAGCAGAGTGGATGTAATACTATAGCTTTGACACTGCGGTGCCAGGCCAACTACAGAGATGCATGCTCAGAATACACACACACACACACACACACACACAAAACACAGTGCACACAGCTGAGAATGTATTTAAGCAACCTAATAAATCCAATTATGATTGCACTGTGGACGAATGAAGGTAACCCTCGCAAGTCATTCACCTCAATACAGTTCCGTTAATATGGCACAAAATCTGCATGCACGTGTACATATATTGTATACACACACACACACACACAGAGATACCCTTTCAGGAAAGTTCATAAACTGCCACCACAAACATACTTTGTAAATTCTCACCAAATGGGAGTTGACCTGTTAATTCTCTCAATTTTGGATTCATGTTTCCAGCAGCACCAAACGGCTGTAAGCTCACAGACACGGAATCAGCAGCAGACTAACAAGGTGGGCCCCTTTAAAATAATGAGCTGCATTCTCTGTGTACCGGCCATATGACTTACTGTTATAACAAACCATTATCACACCTAAAAATTATTTCACTCAAGTTTTCTGTTTGCCACGGCTCACCTGTGGAGACCCGGCGACCTCCAGACAAACCAATTACTGTAAATTCACCATCGGATGCAGCCCCCGGACCGTTTTTCTGATGTTACCCTAAAATGCTCTCCCAAACCTTCATATCAGCTCATTTATTATTATTTTTTGTTTCAAAAGTGGCCTGTTTAACGATTTCCATTACCTTGTGCTTATGAAATTGTAATCAAGTGTGAAGTTTATTATAGCTTATTATATTTCTGCGTTATGAGCGAAGAGAAAATGTGTTCTATTTTACAGCCCGAATGCATTAAAATTGTAATTTTACTCGCCATTAGTAAAGCAAGGACTTTGTAACCAAACAGATAAATAAACTTTATACCCCGGGTGTTTGTTTTTTTGTGTTAGGATGGGAACATTATGAACAATTATAAACACTATTGATGCACTAGTTCAGTTAGTTTATCTCGCTATTTCCATATGGGCTAATAAAGTCGACATTTATATTAACATTCTTTAATCTTCGATATCACTGCAATGTTTTAAAATGTTACTATTGTACCGCTGTAACTACTTTTACTACTGAATTTATCCAACCTAATCTTTTTTTTCCTTAATAATCACAACCAGCTGCACCAAAGTTTTGTTAGAACAGAGAAATCTGTGGAGGGCGAGGAAGAAGGACAAAGTTCAGAGGAAGACGGTGCTGAGGGAAGAGCAAAAGAAGATGAAGGAGATGGGGCAGTACACGACTCAGCAGTTCCTGTGGAGAGCTCTGTGACAAAGATGGACAGGACAGGAAATGGACACTCATCAATTAAATCCCACGCGGGGGATGAGAGGGAGGGGGGCAGGCGAGCGGGGCCTTGGGAGCTGAGAAAGGCGCGGAGCAGCAGAGGGAGAGGAACAGGAACAGGAAGAGGAAGAGGAGAGGTCGTCATCACCACCCTGCACGTTTTACCCAGGTCTGATGGAGAGAAGTGGAAGCCCAGTACCAGCACCTTGCCCAGGTTACAGCAGTCTCACAGCAGTGTTCTGACTGAAGCTGGGAAGGTGAGCGTCCCAGCGTACTATGGAATGACACAGCATACTCACTGCTTAAACAAAATATAATAATAATTATAACAATTTTTTTTTCATCCATTTTCTTCACTAGGAGAAATCTACACATCTGTCCATGTTGGTCCACAAATGTGTGAGTGAAAGCAGAGTTTTCCAGAGTCCTACACCCAGACCTCCCTCAAGATCTACAGGTCCTGAGGGTCAGACTGGTAAGGCCACTCACAAAATGCAGCGTGGCACAGAGTCTCCGATTTATACTCCCTCTCCCCGTCTGAGCGTTGGACTGACTGACGACACGCGGGGACATCGAGTTCAGACGTCCCGTCCGCCGCGTCCGGAAACACGGCTGGAAAACTCACTTTCACCAACTGTTTCCCCTCATGAAACATTTGGGCACCGTTCTGCGCGGAGAAAAGTGCTTCCTCCGTTTTCCTCCACCACAGCTAGATACGGACAAAACTCAACAACCACCCAACAACCCCGAGATGATCCACAACTCTTGCGGGATTTGTTTAAAAAATGACAGACGGAATGCTGGCTTTGTTATCCTACACGCTGATGCCTTTTGGAAACCAAACAAGGTGATGGATTATCAATCTCTGTGTTGGGATCTCCACAGCACAGCAGATGGGCTCCACTTTGCCCAACACTGTGACTTGGCAGATATTTTATTTTCACTCAACAAAACCCACAATCCTTGACCTGGTCGGAAAGCATTAGCCCGAGGAAAAGCAATGAAACTGCTTCAGTCACCACATTTAAAAGGAACTACTCTATCTACGAGCAATCCACTTTCATTCTAATGCTAATGCTTATTAAAGATATAATATATCTTCCCTCTCTTGTAAGACATTTCACGGTGGTGTGTGTGTGCTCAGGGCTGCCCTCCTCTGCAGCATGAGTCACATGTGCACGCTACTATGGATCTTTGGAGTGTGAGAAATCGATTTGATGCAGAGATAATGGTATATGATGAGGTTTCTCTCAAAGTAAAATATGATCATTTCGGGGAAAGGGCTTCTTTTTGAGGCCGCTTTGTGTCTTTGCTCTCGGAGAGCCGTGCCTCGTTAGCCTCGTACTGTATGCACACTGTTCCTTTGCCACAACACAGACCACAACCGAGCGGTAATTCCTTTTGTGGGGATTTCATTACGTGTGGCACATATTGCACTATGTTCATATTTTCTCTTAGGAGATAAGGGCCTTTTGTCAAAGAGGTTGGCACAGCGCTCCGTGCCTGCAGTGTTGGGTTCGGATCAGACGCCGAACTCTGCAACATTTTACACTAATATCGAGGCTTTTCATGCAAAGTATTATGCGCTAACAATTGTAATATTAGAAACGACATAATCCACACATCCATTTATTCTCTGTACCTGCTTATCCTGTTCAAGGGGGCTGGAGCCTGGCCCAGCAGTCACTGGGTGAGAGCCACACATTCACACCTACGGGCAATTTAGAAACTCACCTGAGCTGCATCTCTCACAGACACGGGGGAGAAAATCCAACGCCGCGCTGGATTCAAACCCGGAAACTTCTCGCTGCGAGGCCACAGCAAGGCGTTATCGTAATGTGTTACGTTTCTTAGTTGTAGTATTGATTTCGCAGTTGTAAATGAGGTGTTTTGACCATTTTCCGTATCATCGTTTAAATTTAGGAACGAATACATTGTAGGCTGTGACCTCGGCCCTTCAAAGAGAATTTAGTGCTGTATAACGTTTATGAAGTAGCGAGCCCTTCATTGCATACTGGCATGCAGTAATGACAGCATTGAGACCTCCTCCGTCCTCCCATCCTGTCATCTATTATCCTCCCCGTGGTTTGTTTTGGTGTGTGTGAGTAAGTGTTGGTTGTGTGTATCACGTCCGTGCCCTGCGAGACTCCTGCCAATCGATTCAAGGTGAGACCTGTCGATTAAACACCCTGAGCCCTGCTCTCTACCTAACCCTGGGGTGATTCAATCTCGCCCCTTACACACACATGCACACAGCCATACACAAACACACGCTCACATACACATGCACTTCACCTGTCATCCATCAATAGCTCCATCAGGCCCCGTATTGATCTCCTCCATACACCCTCTTCACCCCATGCAGTACCACACCGGGGCCAAGGCAGCGTGTGTGCAGGTTTAATTTCTGACAGATTTACAATAAAGCCGAAGTTATTATTTAACTCTTCCGGCTGCGGTGTGCTCTTTGATTTAGCACCCCGGGAGGGGATGAGTTACAGCTGACACGGAGAATCTGCCGGGGCTGGAATGGTAGGCACCCGGTTCATAACTCAGCCGCCGAATGTGTAGTTAGTCAATCACTTGATCTGTAATCACAAATGCTGCCAGAAATTACATGAGTGATGAGCTGTAATAAAAGCACTTACTTTTCCTGCTCTGTCTCTTAAGTGTTATTGGCAGACCCCTCTCTCCCAGGAGGCCGTGGCTGTGAAACAAAATCCCGATATAAACTGCCTCATTGGTCCCTGCCTCACGCTCTCTCTGGTGAACTGGGTGTGTGTGTACGCGACTGCAGGCGCGTGTGTGTTAATGCAAAGTGTTCCCACTACAGCGTAATACAAAGAAGCTCTTTTTGACAGTGTTTCTTCCATTCTTGGATTGCCTTGCTTCAGGACAAATGATCCTCACTCCAGTGAAGACAGAGTCATCCTCGTCTTCATTATTTATAATCTCCACCGTCTGCAGAGGTGCGGGGAAATACATTTCACCGGGGCGGGCTGTGTTTCTTTTCTTTTTTTTTCTTTTTTTTAATACTTCTGACCATATTAATTGGGCAAAAAAAGTCAGAAAACGCTTTAAATAACTCGGCGTTGCAGTAGCTTATCACTTCTCGGCAAGTTTTAAAGCGTAACTTCCATTTTGGCAGACGGCGCGGAGATAAGTTATGGTGCATCGATGACATGACCTTACGTACAGATAATCAAACATCCCACGACCAGGACACCAACCTTTCTTCGACTGCTTTTGGCTTCCAGCTCCGTAGCCTTTTGCAGGAGGTCATGCGTGACAGTTTTATTGATACGGACCTCTGTAATAATTACATAGCGTCTGGCATGCACTATTGATCAGGCCTATTGATAAAATCATATTTTACTGTAAAGGTCTGTTGATTTGATGCATTACAGCATAAATCTCTCTTCACAAGCAGCTGAGTTGGAACTCCTACCGCTGAGTGATGGATGCCCCCGCAGATAAACACACACACACATGCACACACAACTATTATTCTATTGTTCAGCGGGGCAGGAACAGACACAGGTTAAAGACAGGCAGAGATGTAATGATATCCACATCTTTAGTCCATCCATACAAACCGCCATCACGCAGGGACGACAAGTGGGATCTCCCATCCAGCCCTGCTCGTACGACGTGATATATAAGCCGGGGTGTTTATGGAGTCACTGCTCCATCTTATCATGATTTGTATTGTCAGCGGGGGCTGAATCTACATGGTGGTAATAGATTCTGATGTACTTCAAATGCCCCGTAGTGAATGGGAATAGAGATGAATGTGACAGATTGTACAGAACTTATCCTGCACGTAAACGGCCGCGAGGAGCGTTGTTCTCACAGGGAGGGACGGATAGATGCCACGGAGGTCCCATCCTCGTCCTCGACGTTGACCTGTGAGGTTTACATAATGAAACTGATATAGTTTCCAGAGGAGAAACTTAATCTGCTTGTTATTTGTTGTTCTTGGTGATCTTGTTTTGCTCGCGTTAAAGAGGACTTATGAGAGGCCGTGTCGGGTAATATACACTCCGGCGCCGTGCATTATCACCCTTTGATCTCACTGTGGAAAAACATAAAACGTGTAATAGAGGAAAAGATCATATTCATTCCTATTGGTGGAATGGAAAAAGTCTTCATGGTTCAGGTTAACACGTAGCTACTAGACCGTGTTTCCTCTTTGGCCGCCGGTTCAAAAGCCTGTTTTCTTTTTTGTCTTTTCTCCGGCTGGATTCGGAGCCTCCCGGGAGCAGTTAGGAAAGGTTGTGTTGCGCCAGTGATGGACTGGTTTTCACATTGAAGGAACCAAAGAGACACTGAGACCACGCTCGTGTTCGAGAGGCCTACGGAACTGTAAAAAGCTGGGTTTTGTCTGGCTTCTGCTGGCTCAGTCGAGGCTCTCTCTTCCATTTGTGGCTGCTGCTCAGGAACGTTGTCCCGTAGAATTCTAAGAAAATCAGTTGTTTGCTTTAAAAGTTTGAAAACTGAGCTTTAAGCAACTAGTTTTTATTTCAAAACATACTGTATATACGGACGCATTAAAGCCAACAGCACTTAAATGTTTGCTCTATAAGGCCCAAAAAAACGAATAAAAAAAAATATGGCGCATTGCAGAATAAAACATTTTTTTTCGCAATTAATTGAACACTTCGTCTCTATACGCGACTGATCGAATGTGGAGTATATCCAAGAAGGATGGCACGAAACTAAAGAGCACAATTGGCTTTGAACATATTCAGGACTTTTGTATCGCGCCTGGTTGAAATGCAAATATAAAGCCTGTGAAATAGCAACAATACAGCGAGTGTGTTCCCCAGAGCTGGAGGGAAAAAGCCGAGCAAGACAAAGGCGTTTTCTAATCTGAGCAGCAAGCATACAGTGGTGATTCACTGTGACACGGTGATTGATATGAGTGAGCAGTGTATTTACCGAGTCTGACGGGATAGGAGAAAGAGAGTGTTTTCTTCCCATCCGCACGCTTATCTCCCCCCATAAATCACTGCCAATGGGATGCATAAATGTGGACGAGCGAACGTCGTATGGCTCCGGCTCAGGCAATTCCACTTTGACCTTTACATTTGGCATTGGTCACTGATGCTAAATGGATGCCGAGACCTTCCCTGACCTTGGGCTATTCATATTTAATAGGCAAGGAGCCTGATGGTTCCTCAACATATATGAACGCGCAGACACACACGGATACGCCACAGAAACGCACACACGGGAAGGCTCCACGGCGTTTAATGCCTTATTTGAAATGGGGATCGTGAGAGGCTGCTGTCATTTCCTGTGGATATGAAAATCTCCTTAAATTAATGGACGTTTTTTTTTTCCAACGTCTGTTTACTGCTCTAATACCGATATTTTCTCCCTGTCCAGCCAGCAGAGCTCCACGGTGTCCTCTGTCCATCCTAACCTTTGACTTCAACCAGTGCTTTAAAGGTTCTGCACTTTGCCCTCGCCCATTTGACCTGTCTGAAGTATACCTTTATAATTGCCCCTGTCGCTATCAAATGCACATAGGAGACGGAGCGGGGGCAGGTGGGGGC